>JAAAKG020056186.1:0-18094 GCA_010014905.2 Druon quercuslanigerum | reverse complement strand
TAATTTGAACTTCAAATTAGGAATATATTCATTTATTTTGTAATAATATCAGAAAACTTAAGTTTCAACAGAATTATTTGATAAATATTAATTCGTCAAAAAACATTAAACTATTATTTTCATTGAAAATGAAAATAGTGTAAAGCTTTAAAAAATATTTTTATTGAAACATTCAATCGTTTGCACTTCATAAATTTTTTAATTTAAACTTGTCGTTGCTAGAATTTAATTTAATTTAATATTCTGATTCAAGAATAATAGATTACCGATTTTTTAGATCCTCGGAATTAAAATACTGGATTTTTTTGCTTCTGGAATTCGTATTAATAAATGAATCTTTAACATGAATAACAGAATCCCAATTTTTTTGCCTTTCGGAATTTAAGAAACCAAATTAATTGCTTATTAAATTCGGATAGTAATGGATTTTTCTCTACTTAAATTTGAAGTTTTAGATTAATCTGCTACTTGAATAATATATGAAATTGAAATTAAAATTTTTTTAAATTAAGTTAAATAAAAAAAGTAAATAAATAAATAATAAATTCAGCTACTTGACAATATATACGAAAGCGAAAGCTTTATTAGAAATTAAACTGAGCCTTTCATGAATGAAATTAGATTTTGACTTCTCTGGTTATAATTGCGCAGATTGATATTTTAAGTAGGAAAATACGAGCAAAGTCAGCCGTACTCATTCTCACGACAAACCGATTGGCGTTCACTAGTTTTAAGGAGAGTCTAAATGTGGTGTAAAGTTTTCCCTAAAATTTGAATAACTCAGTTTTTACCAGTTTAACGATATTTTACGAGTTTTAGAATTCATTTACACTACCGTCGGAAATTATGGGATTGATTGACGCAAGCACTATTAAAAATCACTGCTGGCTTTGAACCACGATAACTCAACGAAAAAATATGACAGAGCATTTAAAAAAAAACAGTTGGAAAGCTTATGAAATTTCACGCCTAGTAATGTCAAACAGACCCTTTTTTGATCTGCTGAACAGAATACAGAACGTAATAAAATTTTAAAAAAATTCTAGATTTTTTAAAATTTTGTACCACGACTTCAACTTTTAGCATGACCTAGGAAAATTTTTGCAAAAATCTAAAAATTATACGACATAGAGCCTGAAATTTTATCCTTAATTTAAGCCAAAGAAACTTAAAAAATCCTTATTGGTTTTCGAGACACGATTAAAAATGTTCAATCTTATCTGAGTTGACTTTTATTCGACGATTACGGTTCTCGGCCGGTCTCTTGATCACCTTCTTCGTTGAGGCAGGACCGAATAGGCCACGCACGGAAATAATAAAATATAGGGCTTGAAACTAATAAAAATTATTTGTATATAAATTAGTACGACATGCGAAAAGTCAGACATCTGAAAAAATGATTTTTCTGGGATTTTAAGAATCAAAATATTATAAGTTATTTTATTTCAAATTTAAACATTATTTTGATAAAATCTTTTGAAATTTTTAAGAAAAAAACATTAATTTTAAGAATGCTTGTTTTAATTGATTTTTTTCTGACCACGATTGCTAACGAATTTTAAAAAATGATTACATTTTAATAATTGACGGCTCTTTTTTTCCCAGAAAACTTTTTCTACATTATACTCTTACCAGTTTTAAAAGTAAATTTAACTTTTGCTGAAATCGTCTACACAATTTTTTTGTTAGAAAAATATTTTTTAAACAAATAATTCAATTGTAAAGAGCATGGTTAAAACTAATTTTTTTTGTGTTTCCGAATTTTAACATCTTTCATAACAAATTACGGTTTTTTTTAAATGGCATCGCGGACTTCCGTTTACGGCATGAAAGTATTAGGTAGCGGAAATTGTGGATGCTGAGTTTTTCGATAATTGTGGTGAAATTTGAGGTGAGTGAATAGTGCAAGTGGATAGAAGGGTTTGGATGAAAGAGATTGTTTGAGGTATTGTGAAATTGGAAAGGAGATAAGGATATTTTTGAGGATTGAGACAGATTTGTGCGAAAGTTGGTTGGTTTGTGATTTGTGACAGGGTACGAGGACTGGGCTGATCGGGTTAGTAGTAGCAGGGTTGGGTAGAGGCGGAGAAAGACAAGACAGGTACCAGAACGCAACGATAGATAGAGGCATGGAAGAATAGAAGGCGGGAACGTTTGAAATTGGATTCATGGATAGCAAAAATTGTGACATCAAGGAAAAGTCGGAATGAGAGCAGAAAGTGTTAATACACAGAAAGAGGAGACCAAAAAAAAGGAAGGAAAGGAAAAAGTGAAAAAAACTGTAAAAAAGGAGAGATTAAGCGTAAAAAGCGTAGAGCCGATTGAGGTTTTTATCAAAAGGAAGAGAGGAGAGAGGGGAAGCAGTCAAGAGAAGGACGATTTAGGTTCCAAATTGAAATATCCAAAAATATTTAGATTGCCGCTTGATAAGTAGAATTTGGTAGAAAGAGAAAAAGAGGAGAGGAATTGAGGAATGAAATTAGACGAGAAATGGCTAAACTAAGGAAAGAAATGAAAAAATGGGAAGAAGTTAGGGAAAAGTTTGAAAAGAGGATGAAGTCATTGGATCAAAAACTTAGAGAAGCAGGAGGATAATAATAAAAAGGTGAAGGAGATGCAAAGTAGGATTAGGAACATAGAAAGCTCGAAACGGGATCTTGGTGGGGGCGTGAGTTGGAATACAGGGAATAAAAGACTGAGAAAAATAGACAAAAAAAGAAAAAAAAAGTGAGGAAAGTAAAAGAAAGAAACATGGTAATAAAGGGTATAAGATTAAAGGGGAAGGAGATGCAGAAAGGGGTAAAAGAAGCACTGAAAAGGATTGATGCAAAATTAGAGATAGAGGAAGTGCGAAGGATAGGAAGGGAAGAGCCAAGAGGGGAGAGAATAGTACTGGCGAAACTAAAAAAATGGGAACATAAGAGCGAAGTGGTGGCAAAGAAGAGGCTGTTATATGAAAGCTCAGAGAGAATAGAGGGTGATTTTACATGGGTAGAAAGAAGGATGCAATATAAGTTAAGGAAAATAGCAGAAGAGGAAGGAAAACAAGAAAGAAGAACATGGGTTAAATGAGAGGATACAGATAGACGGAGTATGTTGGGATTGGGATGAACAATGGGAAGAGTAAGAAACAAATGAGGCGCAGGGAAACAAGAAGAGGAAGAAACGGGAGGTAGGAAAATAAGCAATTGTAAGAGGCAAAAAGAGACAAAAAACCAATGTAGGGAAGAATGGAGGATATTTTACTAGAATATAGCAGGATTGAAGAGTAAGGATAGGGAATTTATGAGAAATTTGACACAATGGGATGTTGTAATAATGATGGAGACGTCTCTAGGTGAAAAGGGATGGGAAACTGTAAGAGGACGATTACCAAGAGTTTACAAATAGCAAGTTCAAAAAGCAAAGAGAAGAATAAAGAGGGCAGAACAATGAAAGAAATAGTAATGGGAGTGAGAAATAAATGTACAGCAGGAAAAGATAAGAAAGAGAGCAAAGAACAACAAGCAGGATTAATAGTAGAAGAGGTAAAGATATGAGGAGAGAAGTGGAAGATAGTTGGGGTTTATGTAAACAGAGATATGCAAGAAAAAGCAGAGGCATTAAAGGAAATAATGGAAGAAAATAAAAAAGATATTAGACTTCTAATAAGTGCGGATTTCATTGCGAGAACAGGAGATATAGGAGAAAGGGAATGGGGAGAAGAGAGAGGAAGAAAATCAAAAGATAAGGTACTGAATGGGAAGAAAAAGAAGTTGTTAAAGAGCTTGGAGAAGTTGGGATGGTTTATCTTAAACGGAAATATAGAGGGAGATGATGAAGGAGAATATTAACGGTCAGGAAGAGAAAGGGGAACAATAATTGATTATGTGATAGTGGATGATGAGGTAAGAGAGAAGGTCAAGAAATTAGAGGTAGGTGATTACATTGATTCGGATCACTTTCCATTAATAGTGACATTATAGAGAGAAAAAAGTAATAGTAATACGCAAAAAAGTGGGCAACGGTAAAGAGTGTAGGAAAGGGGACTGGTCAAGGCAAGGAGAAAAAGTTCAGAGAAAAAGTTAGAAATATCAAAATGGGAAAGGAAAATGTGGACGAGGAGATGGAAAAATGATAGCAGAAGTAAAAAGAGGATTAGAGTCAACAAACAAAAATGAAGTTAGTAAAGAGAGAAATATAAGTAGATGAGATGAGGAGTGTAAAGAGAAAAAGAAGGAGGTCAGAAATAAATTTAAGAAGTGGAGAAAAGAAAAAAGTAATGGGGAAGAATATAGGAGAAAAAAGAAATAGTATTCTGAGTTGTGTGATCAAAAGAAAGAGGAAGAGAATAAAAGTTTTGAGGAAGAGGCGGAGAATGCTAGGACATTCGAAGAAAATTGATTTGTTTAAAAATTGTTGAACATTTTTTTAAACATTTTTTAAAAATTTTTTTAAAGATTTGACTAAAATCTTTCTAGGATTTGAAAATAGATGAATTTTTAAATTAAAAAGACAAATTTTCAAAAAATTGTTAAATTTTTATCTGAGAAAGATTCTCGTTGTCTGCTGAACCAAATATAAATTTTTAAAAAAAGAGTAAATTTCGTTCGAAATAGTTGATTTTTGAAGAAAACTTTTGAATTTTTGACCAAAAAGGATTAATTTTTAGCAAAGGTGTTAAATGTTTAAACTATTAATAAAGTTTACAACTAAAAAGATAATCTTTAAGCGAAAGCAACTGCAAAAAAATATTATAAAAAAATACAAATATCAATAAAAGCCAAATAAACTACGAAAACTTTATTTTAAAAATCACCTAAAATTTTTGATCTAGAATCCTTAATAAATAACGAAATTAAAATTTTTTGAAATAAAATGAAATAATTTAAATTTACTCAATGAGCACACTGAATCAGGGTGATTTTTGGGAATTTTTTTTGTAAAGGGTGTTTTTTTAGTCTGATGTTTTTTTGGGACTATATGAAAGAGACTTATGGGGATTTTTAATAAAAGTTAATTTTTTATAAGGTCTTTTATGTTAATCTTTAGCTAACAAAAAATTGAATATTATTATTTTCAGTTAACCAAAGAAATTAATTTTCAAAAATATACATAATTTCAACTGAAAAATATTAATATTTAAGCAAAAATAGAATAGTTTCATTTTTAATTTTAATTAAAGTTATGAATTAATGTTTTGAATTTTTTATTTTAAATTAATCCAAAATGAATTTTGAATGAAATTGTTGGATTTTTAACGTAAGAAGTATGGCTTTCCATTTCTGGGATTGCTTCTTCTGAATTTTTCCTGATATTTCGCTAGTTTTCCGTGGCATTTTTACATTTTTAAACTACATTTTTGGAAATTAATTTGAAGTTACCAGAAATTACCATTTGGAATAGATTTCGATAATTTAGGAGAATTTATAAATGTTGGGAAGATTTTAAGAAATTTAAAAATTTCTACGGAATTTTCAAGATATTTAGCAAGTTTCACAAAATTTGACACAATTTGATAATTTTAAGGAATTTCATAAGATTTTATGCAATTTGAAAAAACTTAATTAATCTTCAAGATATTCAAAAAGTTTCAAAGGTTTTCAAAATATTTTAAAGGAGGTGAAATATTTTTGGGGATTCAAAAATATTTCCAGGTTTTTAAAATATATTTGAATAATTGGAAACAATTCAAATAATTTATAAAGAATTTATGAAATTTTTTTGAATGCAAAAAAAATTTTAAGAGAATTAAGAATTTCAAAGGAATTTCAAAAAATGTATAGTATTTTTGAAGATTCTAAAGATTTTTGAAATGATTTTTATAATATGAAGAAATTCTAAAGTATTTAAAAAATATTATGGTGTTTTTAAAAATTCGAAGATGTTTTGAATATTTTTTAATAATTGGAATAAATTTCAAAGTTTCTTCAAGATATCCAAAAAAAGTTTTAAAGGATTTCAAAAAATTTCATTATTTCAAAAATATTTTAGGTTATTTTTAAGGAGCTCAAAAACTTTGAAAAAGGTTTTAATAATTTGAAGAAATGTCAAAGTTCTTGAACAACTTCAAGCTATTTTGAAAAATTTCAAGGAATTTTCAAGACATAAAAAAGTTTCAAAGAATTTAATAGGTTTTTAAATATTTTAGGACATGTTTAAGAATTCTAAGAGATTTAAAATAAATTTCGATAATTTGAAGGAATTTCAAAATGTTTTAGGAAATTAAAAAAATTCTAAGGAATTTTCGACATATTTCAAAAGTTTTAAAGGATTTAAAGGAATTGGACAAGATTGTAACTGTTTAGGATATATTTAAAAATTTTTAAAAAATTTTATTTACCAAAGCAAAATCAATTTAACAACTTACTTTCGTTCCTCTTTCCCTTCTTATTTTCCCTTTTCCTTTTTCCATTGCCCTTTATCTTTCTCCTTCCTTTTTCCATTCCCTTTTACTGATTCTGTTCCCCTTTTTCCCTTTTCCCTTCCCCTTTTAACCTTTGCCTTTTCATCCTTTCCTAGGTCCCTTTAACTTGTTTCTCTTATACTTATTTCCCCCACTACCGTTTCCCCTTCCCCTTTTCGACCATTCGCTTACCCTTTCTCATTTCTCTTTTTTACATTTCCCTTTACCATTTCCCATTATTTTTCCTATTCGATTTCACTGATTCTATTCTCTCTTCCCCTTTTTCCCCTTCCCTTTTAACATTTGCCTTTTTATCCTTTACCCTTCAAGTTCTTTCTCTTTTAACTATTTCCCCTGTTACTCATTTTTCTTTTCTTTTATTCTTTCCTCTTTGCCGTTTCCCCTTTCCCTGTCTAAATTTTTTCATTTTCCCTTTTTCTCCATTCTCCTGTTTCTTCTTTTTGCCAATTCCTTTTTACTGATTCTATTTCTCCTTTCCTTTTTCCTTTTATACCTTCCCTTTTCATCCTTTATCCGCTCCAGTCAACTTTAGTCTGTTTTACTCACTTCCCCTTCCCCTTGTACCCCTTTTCACACTTTTTCCTGTTCCCTTCATTCTTTCTCTGTACCCTTTCCCACTGTTCTTTTTCCTTTTCTTCCTTTTTACTTTTATTTTTCTCTTTTACCTATTTTCCCCGTTACTGTTATCCTTTCCCCTTTTCGGCCTTTTTGTTTCTTATTTCTATTTTCCCTTTTTCGTTCCACTTTGATTGTTCCCCTTTCCCTGTCCACCATTCTCCATTTTCCACTTTTCCTTTCCCCCTTTCTGCATTTCCCTGTTCCTTTCTTTTCCCAATTCCCTTTTACTGATTCTATTCTTTCTTTCTCTTTTCCTTTTAATATTTCCCTTTTCATTCTTTACCCGCTCTATTCAACTTTTGTCTGTTTTACACACTTACACTTCCCCTTTTACCCCTTCTAACCCTTTTTCCTGTTCCCTTTACACTTTTTTTGTACCCTTTACCACTATTCTTTTTCCTATTCTTCCTTCTGCCTTTTTATTTTTCTCTTTTTCCTTTTCCCAATATTCTTTTCCCTTTTCACCCTTTCCAAGTTCTTATTTTCTTCTTCTCTTTTTCCTCCCTTTTATATTTTTCCTTCCCCTTTCAAACATTCCCTTTTCGATTTTTCTACGTTCTCTTTACCCATTCAATCTTTTTATAATTTCCCACTTTCCCTTTTCTTCCCTTCCAACCTTTTCCTTTTACTAATTTCTCCTTCTCCCCTTTTCCCTTTCGCAAATATTTTGTGATAAGAGGGCTCAAAGAAAAAGCACTTCAATTTGCATCATATGAAATTACCACTTCTGCCAAGCGTTCTTTTTTTCTATCACATTCCCGTTTACCATTTCCTTTTTCTTTCTCTTTTTCACATTCACTTTTTCAGTTGATCTTCTTCTTCGTTTTCCCTTTTTTATTTCCTGTACACCCTTTCGCATTTTTCTTCCCCATTCCTTCTTTTTAATTTTTCCCTTGAATTTTCCTAATCCCTTTACCGTTCTCCTTTCCCCTTTTCGACCTTTCCCTTTCCCTTCCCCTTTTAACCTTTGCCTTTTTATCAATTCCCAGGTCCTTTCAAGTTCTTTCTCTTTGACTCATTCCTCCCGTCACCGTTCTTCTTTCCCCTTTCCGACCTTTCCCTTTCCCTTCCCCTTTTAACCTTTGCCTTTTTATCAATTCCCAGGTCCTTTCAATTTCTTTCTCTTTGACTCATTCCTCCCGTTACCGTTCTTCTTTCCCCTTTTCGACCTTTCCCTTTCCCTTTCTTATTTTTCCTTTCCCTTTTTTCCATCCCTCTTTACCGTTTCACTTTTTCTTTCCCATTTCCTTTTACTGATTCTATTCCCTCTTTTCCTTTTCTCTTGTCTTTTTTCGTTACCCTTTGCAGTTTTTCCTTTCCCTGTTCGCCCTTTTCCATTTTCCCCGTTCCTTCCCCGTTTCCTTTTTCCTTTCCCATTTCATTTTACTGATTCTATTCCACCTTTCCCTTTTCCTTTTAATCTTTCCCTTTTCATTCTTTCCCCGCTTCATTTAACTTTTGTCTCTTTTACCCACTTTCCCTTCCTCTTTCCTCGTTTTCACCCTTTTTTCTATCATTTTTACCCTTTCTCTGTTTTCTTTCCAACTGTTATCTTTCCTATTATCCCTCTTGCCCTTTTCTTTTTTTTCTTTTGCCCTTTCCAGGTTCTCATTTTCTTCTTCCCTTGTCTGTTGTCCTTTCTCCTTTCCCCTTTCCTTTTCGAGCTTTCTACGTTCACATCACCATTTTTATCTTTTTCTAATTTCTCACTTTTCCTTTTTTTCCCCGTTCCCCCTTTCCCTTTCGAAAATATTTGGTGATGAGGGGGCTGAAAGAAAAAGCATTACAATTTACATCATATGAAATTACGACTTCTGCCGAGCGTCCCACTTGCGTGGTACAGTACGTGTATAGCAGGCATAAAGTTTCATGTTGGCCCGGTAACGTTGTGCGCATGTGCGAAGGCTCATGTAAAAGTAAGTTTTTAAGGGGGGTCGGACAAAAATAATAATTTTTTTAACAATTTATCATTATTTTAAGTAATATTATATGTGCATAATGCTATAAAGTTAAAGTCTTTTCTGAGCCATTAAACTTTTTCTCCACCTTCTAACTATGTTCTAAAAGAAAATTTTTAAAGAACAAATTGTAAATTGTTTAAATAATTTATCTCAACATCTCATTATCAGTATATAGTAGCATTTTATGTTTCAAAAACAATGTACGTAAAAAACGCAAAAAATTATAATTAGCGCTAAAAACTTGAAACCCCCGGTTTTCCACGTATAGGGTTCTTTCGGACCCTAGAAAACAGACTTATCGAACAAAATAATTTCAGATCATCCTATTGTGCATTAAGGCTGGTCCCTAAATGTGTATTTGGACATCCTGAATTCATACCCCGCTTTTTACAAACATATAGACGTCTAAAATTATTTAAATTTTTAATACAAATATATTTACGCAAAATAAAGAAAATGATTAAAATAAATTAAAATTGTAACAATGTTATCCATACATGATGATATTTATAATATTAAGAATGAACAAATAGTAAATCTTTTTTCAGAAATAAGTTCCGGAAATTCAAGGAATGACGTACATTTTCGTAAAAGTAAACATACTTAGCAAGAGCCCTCCAGAAGATTTATTCGAAACGATTCCGTTTATAAGGAAATTTTGCATGTTTAGGCAAAATTCATTATGATGACCCCATTCACAAGATTTGAGAAAAAAAGAGGGATCAATTTTTTATAAATAAAGGGAGAAAACTAGAGAAATATTTTTTTTACTGTTACGCTGATTAAAAGTAAATTCATTGAAAATTGTGTTAAAAATAAGTGCAATGCGATTCTCACTGTTGGCTTTCTGTAATTCTTTTTTTACAACAGACAAAGTGCTAGTAGTTCTACACAGTTAAAAATTATGGAAATTTTCCCAACTATTCCTTAGATAAAATTCCCAAATTCAGAATGAAAAGTGGCTCTCCCTAATTATCTGAATATTTTTCCTAAAGTTTTCCGAATATTTCTTCAAAGAGCGAAATACTCCTCAGGCATTTCGGAATTACGCTAAGATTAGGGGGAAAAATACTCTACAAACATTAAACTTAAGTATAATACCTCAAATATTTGTATTACCCTATAAATATTAAAAAACTTCTTTTATTATCTCATTGTTCTTTTGCATATGAAATTATTTTTAAAATTAATAAAATTTTTTATTTTAATTGTAAATGCGCTCCATGGTTACACCATTAATGGGCAGAAAAGTAAGAAAGCAATGGAAACATAATGTAAATCAACGAAAATAAAACCAGCTGATTATAAATTGTGTGAAATAGTTACTTAGTTTACATATAGTTTATCTAATGGTTCTTTGATTAGAAAATTTTCATTCAAGCCTAATTTCTAATAATAATAATCTGATATGTAATAATATTATTCAATTAGAACGTATAATAATTAAATTTTTATTATTTATTGCATCATAATATATTATAATTTTGCTACCACCTTCATTTGAATCTTGCCTCTTTGAGATGGTAGTTAGTAGGTTATTATTCATTTTTATGGTAGATTAATATTCATTAGTATAACTTTTCTTTAATAGTGGCATTAGAGGGAGAGAAAAGTAATAGTAATATGCATAAAAAAAGCAAAGGTAAAGAGTGTAGGAAAAAGGGATAGGTGAAGACAAGGGAAATAACTGTTTAGGGAAGAGGTGAGAAATATCGAAATGGGAGAAGGAAATGTTTGATAAGGAGATTGAAAAGATGATAGAAGAAGTAAAAAGAGGATTTGAATTCCCTAAAATCTTTAAGATCTTCAGGAATTACTTCAACTTATAGGAATCTATTCTTAATTTCTTTAAATTTTTTCTTTTCAAAAAAAGACAGGAACCACAAAGCGACGATAAAGGCAGGGAAGGATAGAAGGCCGGAAGTTTGAAATTGGATAATGGATGGCAAAAATTATAACATCGAGGAAAAATCGGATTTAGAACAGGAAGTGTTTAATACACAAAAAGAGGAAATCAAAGAAAGGAAGGCAATGGGGAAGTACTACAGAACCATTGAGCAAAAGGCGTAGGATCGATTGAGGCTTTTATCAAAAGGAATAGAAGAGAGAGGGGAAGCAGTGAAGAGAAGGCCGATTTAGGTTCTAACTTAAAATATCCAAAAATGTTTAGATCACCACCGAAAAAACAAAGTTCAGTAGAGAAGGTTAAGAATAGTAAGGGGGCTGAAGGAAACGGTGACGAATCCTAAGAACAGAGGAAAGAGGAAAGAATAAAAGAAATTCGCGAAGTCATGATGGAAGTAATGGGAATTTATGAAGAAAGGCAGGAAAAAGGGGGAGAGGAATTAAGGAAAGAAATTAGGAGGGAAATGGCTGAACTTAGGAAAGAAATGAAAAAATGGGAAGAAGTTAGGGAAAAGTTACAAAAAAAAAAAGATGCAGTCATTGGAGCAAAAGCTAAAGAAGCAGGAGGATAGTAATAAAAAGTTATAGGAGATGCAAGGTAGAATTAGAAAGAAAGAAAGCTCGAAGCGGGATCTTGGCGAGGACGTGAATGAAAATACGGAGAAGGAAAGACTGAGGAAAATAGAACAAAGAATAGAAAAAAAGAGGGAAGAGAAAAAAGGAAACGTTGTGATAAAGGAATCAAGATTAGAGGGGAAGGAGATACAGGAGGGAGTGGAAAAAGTATTAGAAAGGATTGATGCAAAAGTAGAGATAGAGAAAGTGCGAAGTATAGGAAGAAAATAACGAAGAGGGGAGAGAATGGTACTAGTGAAATTAAAGAAATGGGAAGATAAGAGGGAAGTAATGGCAAAGAAGAGGATGTTATATGGGAGTTTGGAGAGAATATAGGATGATTTGAAATAGGTATAAAGGAGGATGCAATTTAAGTTAAGAAAAATAGCGGAAGAGGAAAGAAAAAAGGGAAGAAGAACATGGGTTAAATATAAGAGGATACATATAGACGAAGTATGGTGGGATTGGGATAAAGAAAGGGAAGAGTTAGTAAGAAATCAGGGGCACGGAAACTAGCAGAGGAAGGAACGGGAGGTAGGGAAATAAACAATAGTAAAAGGCAAAAAGAGACAAAAAACGAATGTAGGGAAGAATGGAGGATATGTTACTGGAATATAGCAGGATTAGAGAAGAAGAATAAGGAATTTATGAGAAATCTGACACAATGGGATGTTGTAATAATGATCGAGACGTGACTAGATGAAAAGGGATGGGAAAGAGTACGGGGAATATTACCAAGAGTTTACAAATGGCAAGTTCAAAATGCAAAGAGGAAGAATAAAAAGGGCAGAACAATGGAAGGAATAGTGATGGGAGTAAGAAATAAATATATAGCAGGAAAAGATAAGAAAGAGAGCAAAGAACAAAAAGCAGGATGAATAGTAGAAGAGGTAAAGATGGGAGGAAAGAACTGGAAGATAGTGATGGTTTATGTAAACGGAGATATGCAGAAGAAAGCAGAGGAGTTAAAAAAAATGATAGAAGAAAATAAAGAAGATATTAGACTTATAATAGGTGGATATTTCATTATGAGAACAGGAGATATAGGAGAAAGGGATTTGGGAGAAGCGGAAGGAATGAAATCAAAAGAAAAGGTACTGAATTTATAAGAGGACAAGAAGTGATTAAAGAGCTTGCAGGAGTTGAAATGGTTTATCTGAAACAGAAATATATAGGGAGATGAGGCAGGAGAATATACACGATCAGGAGAAGAAAGAGGAACGGTAATTGACTATAGGATAGAGAATGATGAGGTAAGAGAGGAGGACAAGGAATTAGAGGTTGGTGATTATGTTGATTCGGATCACTTTCCCTCAATAGTGACATTAAAGGGGAAGAAAAGTAATAGTAATATGCACAAAAAGGGGGAGAAGGCATAGAATCTAGGATAAGGGCATTGGTCAAGGAAAAGTAAAGGACATATAAGAGGAGATGACAAGAAGATGAAAACCATAATAGGAGAAGTAAAAAGAAGAAGGTCGGATGAGGATTTTAAAGAGAAAAAGAAGGAGGTCAGAAAGAAATTAAGAAAGTAGTAAAAAGAAAAATTAAATGGGGAAGAATATAGGAGAAAAAAGAAAGAGTATTTTGAGTTGTGTGATCAAAGAAAGAGGAAGAGAATACAAGATTTGAGGAAGAGGCGAAGAAGGCTAGGGCGGAAGAAGAGGTACGGAAGGTATTAAACCAAGAAAGAAAAAGAGTAAACCAAAATATTGCAAGGTAGAATGAAAAGTATATTTTTTGAATTTGCTCCGAGAAGTAGAGAGAAAAGTTATAAAGGAAAGAAAATATGTTAGAAAAAGAGATAAGGAAGAGGATATAAGAAGAGACGAAATACTCAAGGTGTTAGGAATAATGAAGGATGGACAGTCACCTCGTATAAATTGAGATTCAAAATGAAGTATGGAAATATGGAGGGAGAAAACAAGAGGAATGGGCATGAATAATGTCTAATCAAGTATGGGTTTATGTGAACGGAGATATGCACCAGAAAGCAGAGGAGTTAAAAGAAATGATGTAAGAAAATAAGGAAAAAATTATATTTATAATAAGTGGGGATTTCAGTTCGAGAATAGGAGATATAGGAGGAAGGGAATGGGGAGAAGAGGAAGGAAGAAAATCAAAAAAAAAAAGTACTGAATTTATAAGAGGACAAGAAGTGGTTAAGGAGCTTGGAGAATTTGGGATGGTTTATCTGAAACAGAAATATAGAGGGACATGAGGCAGGAGAATATACACGATCAGGAGGAGAAAGAGGAACGATAATTGATTATGTGATAGTGAATGATGAGATAAGAGAGGAGGTCAAGGAATTAGAGGTAGGTGATTATATTTATGCGGATCACTTTCCCTTAATAGTCACATTAGAGGGAAAGACTCGTATAAGTAATATGAACGAATGAATGAACAGTTTAGAGAAAAGGTAAGAAATATCAAAATAGGAGAGGGAAATGTGGACGAAGAGTTAGAAAAAAAGATAGGAGAAGTAAAAAGAAGTGCATAGGATGACAATTTTCAACAGAAAAAGGAGGTCAGAAGGAATTAAGAAAGTGGAAAAAAGAAAAGTGTAACGGGGAAGAATATAGGTAAAAAAAGAAACAGTATTCTGAGTTGTGTGATCAAAAGGAAGAGGAAGAGGATAAAAGGTTTGGGGAAAAGGCGAAGAAGGCTAGGGTAAACCAAGATATTGCAATGATAGAATAGAAAATTTTTTTTTTGGATTTGCTACGAGGAGTAGAGAGAAAAGTTATAACGGGAGGAAACGTGGTAGATAAAGAGATGAGGAAGAGGTCATAACAAGGGAGGAAATGGTAAACGTGTTAGGAATAATGAAGGATGGACAGGCACCTCGTATAAATGAGATTCCAAATGAAGTTTGGAAATATGGAGGGACAGAATTAGAGGAATGGGCGTGGATAATGTGTGATAAAGTATGGAGAGGAGAAGGGTAACCAGAGTTATGGAATGAAGGAGTAGGGATACCAATAGTGAAGAGAGACAAAGGAGAGTAGGTTAAAGATTATAGGTGTGTGACGCTGATGCCAACACTGTATAAAGTATATGTAACTGTTTTGTAGGAGAGATTAAAGAAAGAAGTTAAGGAAAAAAAGATAGAGGTACCGAAATGTTAGTACTGGTAGAAACTGATAATTAATTAAAACGATTTTCATAAACAAATGAACATTTTTAAAATTTTGTTATAAAGAGGGCTCTTTTTTCAGAATCTATTAAAAGTGTTTTGCCTAAAAGTCGCTGCAATTGTATTTTTCATAGTGACAAAAAAATGTGACTTATTTAAATAATTTTTATAAACAAATTCACATTTTGACAATTTTTTCATCAAAAGCCTTGATTTTTTCGGGAATCAACTTAAAATGTTTTGCCTTAGACTTCTTGCTATCATAATTTTTAAAGTGACCAAAAAAAGTAATTATTTAAACAATTTTTAGAAACAAATGCACCCTTTGACAATTTTTCATGAAAAGCCTTAATTTTTTTTTGCGGAATCGACCTGAAATGTATTGCCTAAGATTCGTTGCTATCATTATTTTCAAAGTGACCAAAAATGTGAATTATTTAAACAATGTTTATAAACAAATGCACATTTTGTCCATTTATTAAAAAGACTTGATCTTTTGGCAGAATCTGTTAAAAAGGTTTGCCTCAAACTCCTTGCAATTATTTTTTTCAGAGTGAACATAAAATGTTAATTATTTAAACAATTTTTATAAACTAATGCACATTTTGACAAATTTTTTTAAAAATCTTTCATTTTTTGTGAAATCAAAATAAAATGTTTTGCCTAAGACTCCTTGCAATCATAATTTTTACAGTGACCAAAAAATGTTTAAGATTTAAACAATTTTGAAAAACAAATGCATACTTTTTCCATTTTTTGACGAAAATGCTTCATTTTTTGTGCAGAATCGACCTAAAATGTTTTGCCTAAGACTTTGCAATCATAATTTTCATAGTGACCAAAAAATGTTAATTACTTAAACGATTTTTATAAACAAATGAACATTTTGACAATTTTTTGATGAAAAGGCTTATTTTTTTTGTTAAATCTACTAAGAATGTTTTGCCTAAGACTCCGCGCAATTATATTTTTATAGTCACCATAAAATGTTAGTTATTTAAAGAATTTTTATGAAAAAATGCACATTTTGTCCATTTATTGATAAAAAGGCTTGATTTTTTGGCGCAATCTATTAAATATGTTTTACCTAAAACTCGTTGCAATTATATTTTTTATAGTCACCGTAAAATGTTAGTTATTTAAACAATTTTTATAAACAAATGCACATTTTGACAATTTTTTTATGAATAGCCTTGATTTCTTTTGCAGAATCAACTTAAAATGTTTTTCCAAAGACTCTTTCCTATCAGATTTTTCATAGTGACCAAAAAATTTTAATTATTTAAACAATTTTCATTAACAAATGCACATTTATACCATTTTTTCCATTAATAGACTTAAGTTTTTTACGGAATCAACTTAAAATGTTTTTCCAAAGACTCCTTGCTATCATATTTTTCTTATTGACTAAAAAATAGTAATTATTTTAACAATTTTATAAACAAATGCGCATTTTGACCATTTTTTCAAGAATAGGTTGCATTTTTTAAATCTAACTAATCAAGCCTTTTCATTATAAAATGGTCAAAACGTACATTTGTTTATAACAATTGTTTAAATAATTAACATTTTACGGTCACTATGAAAATATGATAGCAAGGAATCTTAGAAAAAACATTTTAAGATGATTCCGTAAAAATGGATCAAAATTAGCTAATCATTGCAAATCACTAAAAAATGACTTTTGTTCATTAATTTGTTTACAATATTATTTTAAAAATTTTCTTACTCTATCCCACTAACAAATTATTTATAGTTAGTTTTTGCATTGATCTGTGACCTTTTTTTTTAATGAATTTGAAAGTTTCAGAATTTTTTTAATAAAAATATAAAAAATAAAAAAAATAAATATTTTTAAGAGAAGCCCACCATATGTTTCGGATTACTTTTGACAATAAAAAAGAATAATTTGAATTTAGTTATTATTTTGCGATGAGTTTGGTTGAAACTATTTGGAGGAATTTACGGTTTCACCTTAAACTTACCCTGCTATGTTTTTATTTTTTTCATGTCTCTGCAGTTTTATTTGTTTCTCTATTTAACCAATTTCAACTATTTATTATTAAAACTCTATTTAAAAAATTGTTAAAAAGGTAGTAGAGAAAGCCAAACAGTAAGAATTGCATTTTAATTATTGTTAATGAATTTTTCAATAAATTAATTTTTAATCAGCGTAACTCAATAAGTGCATACTCCTCAAAATATCTCGCTTTATATATACAATATATATCCCTACTTTTTTCTCAAAGTGGCTAAATAGGGTCATTATAATCCACATTTTCTAGACATTGAATATTTCCTTATTGAAATAAAAAAAATCCTTATCACATTCACGCGAACAGTGTTTACAAAAAAAAAACTGAATAGGTTTCCATAAATCTTCTCAGACACACTCGCTATGCATCTTCAATTTTACGAAAATATCTTTCCTCAAATTTCCAGAATCTCTTTTAAAAAATAAATGTACTATTTTTTAATTCTTAATTCATATTAGAAATTTAAATAATTTTACAATTTCATAAAAAATGGGGTATGAGTTCAGAATATCCAAAGGAACATCTAGAGAGCGGTCTCAATGCGAAAAAGAATCCAAAAAATTAAATTTTTATTCTGAGAAGACCACTAAAATATATCCTTTACAATTTTTTATTTATAACTCACTCTTTAAAAAACAAAAAATAAAATATAATAATCAGCATTCTGGTCAGATACAAATAAAGTTGTTAATAAATTGTTTGTCTTCCTTTAAGTGTGCTAGAGGAGAGACAAAAATTGAATAGACATTGGGTAAACGTTACTCAAAGTTTCGAAAATGTACTTCCTCGTGTAACAAATCAGATTTTTATTTACCTGAAAGATCCTCGACACCATTACACTTTTATTTTAACTGATTTCAAAAACTGTTATGTGATTGAAAATACTTGGCGTATTTTGAAATATTCGAAAAAATTTTTAATAGATTTCTAAAAATTAAAGGAATTCCAAAGAATTTTAAAGATTTTTCATAAATTAAAAAAATTCTAAGCAATTATCAAAATATTTGAAACCAGAAATTCGGAATGACAGAGCCTATTCAAAAGTTTAGAATTATTTCAAAAAGTTTTATAGGATATAAAATATGTCAGAGTAATTGAGAGAATATTTAGAAATTTTGAATATATTCGGATAATTTAAAGAAGTTTTAAAAATTTTTAAATAGTTCATGGAATTTTACAACTTTCAAGGATTATTCCAGATATTTAAAAAGTTACAAAGAATTTCAAAAAATTACAACGAACTGAAAAGATTCCTATATATTTTAAAATACTCCAAGTAATTTTAAGTGCATTTTAATAATTTGAAGTATCAGAATATATAGATGGACATTGATGTCACATAAAATTTCTACAAAGGATAACTTAAAAATTTTATTTTTAGGGGAGTTATGGACAAGGAAAGAAAAATCAAAAA
>JAAAKG020056175.1:0-18095 GCA_010014905.2 Druon quercuslanigerum | reverse complement strand
ATATATATATATATATATATATATATATATAATTATTTACTGATAATATAATAATATATCTTTAAAAATACTCAAAACATTGCACCAGATGTAATATACAATCAAGTAAGCCAATTTAAAAATTAAAAATTCATCTGTTAGATACTAGAAGAAATTATAAATTACTCACCTATAGTGCATTATATGACAATAATAATTGGATGCGAAATTACCAATTGTCTAGGAACATTAACCTGAATGACCTTGACTGTGGTTTTCGACAAGTTGCCATCTTATAAGTTGCGGTTAAACAACAACTTATAGCTAGAGTTCCAGTCATTACTAGCTGGTTTAAATAAGGTTGAATGTACACTTTCACTAACGCCAATAGTTTCTTTTTTTGTAAATATCAAATCTGTATTATTTTTTCCTATTTAATTTCTATGATACCAGATATGAAAATAAACTGAAAAACAAAATCATTAGACATTTAAACAAAACTTTAACTTCGAGACACAAAAACGACTAATTTCGATTAAGCAGACATGCAATTTAATACAAATACCTCCATTCCAAATACGTAAAAATAATAATTAATAGAAAAGCGGACAGAAAAAGAAGTTAATGTATAAATATAAAGTGTTAATTACGTATATTTAAAATTTATTATTCTTACGGTATCTCTTGTTCTTACGGCTCTTGGGAAAAAATACCCCATAATTTTCATGTTTTAATGAAAATAATTGTTCTTACTTTAAAAGACAATTCATTCACTTCTAAGGCTTGAGAAGACAAAAATAATTTGATTTAAAATCGTGCTCTGTGCGAGCAACTCGCAAGTTTAAGCGCACCTAGAGCGTGCGACTGTTGTTTCTCGCGCTTGGCGCTTGATTGTATATTTATGTCGCGCTTCGCGCTCCATAATGTATTTACCTCGCGCTGCACGCTCGGACATTATATTTCCCCCACATGTGTGTACACGGCTTTTAAAATGAAAGGTCAACACTTCGACATATGAAATTTGGCGATTGTGAATTCTTTTTTTCAGAGCTCCCTCAGCTTTAACGAACACATTCTCCTGCACTAATTTTCATTCTCTGCTACCATAAAAAAATCTATTATTTCAATCAGTTTATATTATACAAATTCATAATATGTATTGGTATTTATTGGAGTCGTTGTTTCATAAACTTAATTTGTTTATTTTCAATGCTATTTTTTACGACTTAAACTAGAAATACGCATCTCAGCGTAAAGTGGCTCGAAGAAAATTTGTAGATATAGTTTAGACGACAAATTTTATTAGTTAAAATGTTATTGTAGCTTATTATAGATCTTTTTTAAATGCACATTTTATTCATATAAGCGTTTTCGTACCTTGCATCGTTTTTCCAAATATTTGGTTTTTTTATTGTCAATGTTATTTTTCACGATTAAAACAAAAACTACGCATTCTCTTAACAAATGATTCGTAATAAATTTGTAGATACTTTTTGGGTGAAAAATTCTACTCCTTTTTTTCGTTGCTTGTGTCCTTTGTGTATAAATTTTATTTTTCTATTTTTAATGCTGTTTTTTACGAATAAAACAAAAACAGTCATATCAAACAGTGAATAATAACAAATGCGTAAATATTGCTTGGGTGCCTAATTTGTATCCATACGTCTTTGATCGTATCTTACATAATTTGACCGCAAAATGGATTTTATTATTCCTCATTATTTTTTTGCCGTCAAAATTTGAATTTTCAATTTTGCGAAAAAATAATAAAATTTGTTATGATAATCTTGTCGGGCTTTCAAAAAGTAACGTTTTTCTTTTGTTGACTTTTTTCATATCGTGCGTTACTAAACTTAAAATTTTAATTTTCCTTTGTTCCTTTAATTATGTGAGTATTCTGGTACTTTTTTTTATTAAAAAAAGTTATTAGGAAAAAAATTTGTGTTTTTAAGTACCGCAAACAACCTTGCAGAGAATTTTTTAATCTAAATTAAATAAAAATTCGTAAAAAAAAACCTGTTATTCAGGTTTAAGGGGGCTTTCAAAAACAGAGATGGGGGTAAAATTTTAGACAAATCTAATACCTTCTCTGATGAGAATGTAAAAAGATTAATTGGAAGATAATTTTTTGCCAAAAAGATACAATTTTAAGAAGCGGTAATTTTGAATGTAATAATAATTTAAAGGACACATTTTCTAAAATTGGTAAATTCAGTTATTACAAAAATATGAACTCCTAAAATTGTAGGTTTGAAAAAAAAAATTATCCCATAATTTTCTTTTTTTCAACAAAAATTACTTGCCTATATTTCTCAAGTCTTTAGCTAGTTCTAAAAAAAGTTTATCAAAAAAATTAATAAGACGTAGTAGTTTTTCCAGTAGGTACAATCTCAGAGGGTAGGCCTTTCATATTTCTTAAAATTACATGTACTTTGGTTCTACGAACGTCGCAGTGTTTAACGTTTTAGAATTCTTACCTCCGGGAATTAATCTGCTTTACACATGAATTAATATATATTTTTTATTGCCTCTCTACAAAATATTTTTCAGGTTATATAATGGAAAGTGTCTTCAGGGGTAGGTTAGAACTTTTCACTTTTAAAAACAAAAAACGCATGTTCATTATTTTGTTTTTCATTGGCAGCCTAGAGTAGCCTAAAGCCTGTCTAAATTTAATCATTTGTCGTTGAAAAAGTGTACATTTTTTTAAATTTTACAGATTTTTTATCAGGTTTTAACTAAGCCACTAATTTATTTTTCAAACAGAATAGAAATATTTCATTCTTCATATTAATTACCTCTTGCAATGGAAGTATTTCGCATTTTTCTACCTCGTCCAAAAAAGTTTCATTTAAGCATAGCCTGGTCTGGAAATACCTGCGGTATTTCTAAAACGAACAATTTGAAAAGTAAAAATAAATATTCCTCCATAATTGTCTCATTTCTCGAGTTCTTGATCCTTAACATTGTGCCAAAGTGTGCCGCACTTGGGATTACGTGGATTACGTCGTTATATAGTGGACACGTCAAAATTAATCGAGTGGACAGGAAATCGTAAATGGTGATTGAAGCTGTCGCGCAACATGCGTGCAAAGATTAGCTTTCGCGAAGGAAGTCATTCGCGATGAATTGGCGAACACTTACGAGTGCAACAAGGCAAAGTCGGCCAATTAATTAGGCGCCTAATGCAACTTTTGAGGCAATGGTTGTGAATCGTTGGATCAAATTGTGAAGTTTCTTGCAAAAAAACGAGAGAATTTAACGGTGAAATTTTGCTATTTACGAGCGGCCTTAATGATATGAAGGATTTGCACTTATTGCAGTAAGCCATCTGTCTAGCCAATGAAATCTGTCAGAAGAAACAGGCCTTGATTAAATCTTTGATTTCCCTCTTCATGTTTCCATTTTTTGGCTCACTTTTTCCAGATATCTTCATCCTAAAGAATTTAGCTGTTTCTACACATTCTTGCGATGCCTCTTAAAATTTTAAAAGAGGGCCATACAGAAATTACATATTCTTGTTTGTAATTTTTTTAGTCTGCTAATCCCTAAAAAAGTAAAGTCAAACAGATTTTTTTGTAAACACCTGTTTGTCAACTCAGCCTAGTAAAAAAATGTATGTTACTTTAATGATAATTGCAAGAGTATTACTTGTCATTTATCTAATAAGAGTATTAGTACCTAGAAATATTAGTATTAATATCAGATTTAATAATTATAAGTTTACTATATAATAAAAAAATAATAATAAATAAGGGGTTATCCACACATAACGTAAGGTGTTTTGGTGAAATTATCAACGTCCACTCCTCCCCACGTAAGATACCGTGAGAATGCTTTGTCTTGAAAATCTTTCTAATATAGTTGAGCATTCAATTATTTTGTTTCATTTTTTTGGTTCAACTTAACTGTTTATATTTAAAATTAAACTCTTTTTTTAAATATCAACTATCACAATTTTCATCGATACTTCATATTTTTATGTTAACAAAAATCAGTTCCTTCGTTAAAACTATAACTCATATATTTAGTTTTAAATTGATCTCTTTGATTGTAGACTGAACTATTTTTCCAAAATTTCTTCTTTTTTTAAAAAAGTAAGCATAAACACAAATTAAAATTAAAGAATTAAACTCAGCAGTGGTGTGAGGAAGCGGATATCTCTCGCATGCGCAGTATTTATTCCTGTGTATTTTTAGGTTATGTAACGGCCATACTTTAGTTTAAAAATTCACAGAATCACTACTGCGCATGCCAGAGATATCCGCGCTCTGACACGACTAGCATTCAGTCACTTTTAAATATACGGTTAAGCAGGTTTTCATTTGTCTCAAAAAGAATCTTTTCACAGAAAAAAGTATTTACCTGCGATAAACTTCATATCTAGCCATACAATTCTGTTTGTGCAAGAAAGATATTTACGTGATATTTTCGTGATTGCAAACAAAATACAAAAGAGGACGATGCTGTTGTTTCGAAAAAACTTTTTTCCTGAGTGTAGATACATTATTATTATTTAAGTAAATTCATCTCTTTGTTTCAAAACTCAAATTTTTGGAGAAAATTAATTGTTTTAAATGAAAGTTAAACTATTCCATTAAAAGTTAAAAATTGACTTTGTTAGATTAAAAGTTCAACTGTTTGGTTAAAAATGTGTGTCTTGTGTTAATAATTTATATTTTTGTAGTAGAGAGTTAATCTTTTTGGTTAAATGTTTATCCCGATTGAAAAATCGAAAACATTTATTTCAAAGTTACCTTTTTTGTTGAAAGCTCATGTTTTGGGATTAAAATTTAAAGATTTTGGATGACATTTTTTTTCTCGAAAGACTAAAAATTCTTTAAGGTCTGAGCACTTCCCGGCCATAGCCACACTAAAAGGAGGCATCAATAACCCGTGCAGAAATTTCCCCATCTCTTCGTATTTGAATTTTGGATCCGATGGGGTCCCTAACATAATATTTAGTCTATAAATAACTGGCTGGGGCCCCTATCAAAATATCTAGTCCAGAAAAAAATGGTTGGAGCGCCTATCAGAATATCTAGAATCGATAAAGTATGCAGGAGCAGGAGTTAGGGATGGGATGTGGAAGATCTGCAACAAGGTGTGGAAGGGACAAGGGTGGCCGAAAGAGTGGATGACAGGACTGGTAGTACCGCTTGTCAAGAGAGGGGAAGTAAAGAACGTAGAGGAATACAGAGGGATCACTCTCGTGCCAGTCGGCTATAAAATATATGCACAAATCTTAAGAAAAAGGTGGGAGAGACAGGTAGAACAAAAAGAAAGTATCCCACACAATCAAACGGGATTTAGAAAAAGGATGGGAACTACAGACAACATGTACGTACTTGACTACGTAGTTAACAGAAATTTAGGAAGAAAGAAAGGGAAACTAGTTGCTTCGTTCGCAGATTTCAAAGCAGCGTTTGACTCAGTGAACAGAAAAGTACTATGGCAGGCAATAAAAGAGAGGGATGTAGAGAAAAAGTTGGTGGAGGATAAAATAAATTTTTATTGAATCCAGGATTAGGGTAAAGATAGGAAAGAAAAAAGGACAGGTTTTATGGACTGGGAAAGGTTTAAGACAGGGGTGCCCGTTGAGTCCGCTATTATTTAATATGCTGCTAGCAGACTTAGAGGAGACACTGAAGGAGAAAGGAAAATAAGGAACGGTTCTGGGAAATAGGAAACTATACTATCTAGCAGACGCGGACGATGTAGTTCTGTTAGCAGATGATGAGAAGGGAATCAACCTAATGATGAGAATCTTCGAAGAGTATGTGGGAGAAAAATATTTGACGGTGAACGTAGATAAGACAAAGGTGATGTGCTTCAGAAATAGAAAGAGCGAAATAAATTACGCTTGGAAGATGAACGGACAGGAGGTGCAAGTTGTGGAGGAGTTCTGTTACCTAGGTTTTTGGTTTGAGGCAGAAGGGGGAAACGATCTTCAAGCGAGTATGGGGTATAGGAAAGAGGAGGTACAATGACGATTGGAGAATAAGGGTCTGGTTCTTTGATGCGTTGGTCTGGGCGGTGTTGTGTAATGGAGTAGAGATCTGAGGATGGAAGGAACATAGGAAAGTAGAGAGGATGCATGAGCGATTTTTGAGATGGGTAATGGGAGTAAGCTGGTGTTGCCCAGGATACATGTTGAGAGAAGAATTAGGGAGGGAAAAAATGGTTACTAGACAAATTAAGAGAGCCTGGATGTTTGAAGAGAAGATAAAAAGGGGAGAGGGAAGCAGAATAACACAAACACGTTTGGGCGAAATTCGGAAAAATGAGGTGAGAGACAATTTGGAAAATTCAAAATGGGAGGAAGAAAGGAGAAAAATGAAAAGGGCATGTAAGATACGAAAAGGGGCTATTAGGAGAAGAGAGATGGACAAAGGTTATAGATTCGAGGTACAATAGATGTTATATGATGGTCAAAGGGTTGACAGAACCAGAATATCTGCAAAAAATACAAAAAGAAGAAGAATGGAGTAGGGGGGTACGGTTTAAAATGGGAGAAGGAGTGAGAGCATGCAGATATTGGATGGATTAAGAGAAGAAGCTGTGGATAGTATATGTATACGAAATGAAGTCATGGGCACATGTATTAGAGATATGTACTGGAGAGAAAGATGGGCAGTTGAGTGAGGATGAGTGTGTGAGGTGTATTATTGATGGTTATGGACAGGGAGTGATGTCGATGAAGAAATTTGAAGAAGTAAGGGAAAGCAAGGGAGTAGGGCAGAGCTAAACGGGTAATCCTCAAAAAGGACCGTAAAAAGGAAATTTTTTTTCAATATTGTGGAAAATACATTTTGATGGCAAGAGGAAACGGATTGAAAATTCATCTTCTTGGTTAAAACTCAACTCTTTGTTTGAAAATCCTACTGTTTGGTTGAAAATGTAACTTTTTTTTTGAAAATTCTTCTATTTATTACACCTCAGTTCCTAATTTAAACTTTAATTATTTCATTTTTGGTTAAAAATGTAAGTATTTTTTAAATTTTTGTTGCTGTTAAACATTAGTTTTTTTCACTGAAAGTTGTTTTATTCCATTGTTGTTAGAGTTTGCATCTTTCTTTGCTGAAATTTCAACTGTTTGGGGAAATGGAGTAGACGTGTTAATATGGCCGCCTATTTGGGGATTTGCCCATTTGACTTACGGTTTGGAACATTGTTTTTAGCATGATTAATTTTTTTAAATCTGTTATGAAAATTGAAAAAAGTGCGCTAAATATTAAGTGCACCCATAAATTATATAGAAGAAAAGGTGAATGTGCTGTTAAAATAAAATTGGACTTTCGGAAGAATTTTGTAAACAAGTCTACGGAAGATGATACCGGTGCGACAATTTATAACAATTAAAATGCTAACATTTTCCGCCGGATAAAAAAGACAATAATTAAATTAATTTAACTGAGAATTTAATCAATCAAAGTTTATTATGAGCAAATAATAGAACAGTTAACTCCAAATAGAAATACTAGGTTGTGCAAAATGAGAATCCAATGTTTAGCTATTGATATTGTTCAGCAGGTGTTGATTAATTGAAAGATATGTATGAGGCAATAAATATTAATAAGCTCGGTATTTCTCTTAGATGAGAAGCTGATATATCAGAAACTATCTATACTCATCACGATAAGAATGATCGCTGAAGACAATCAGTGTGAATTGCTTTGTTAGCGACAGCTTTTTATAGTAAACTGTAGTATTATATAAAAATTAAAAAATTAAAGTACTGCAGTTTTTAGCAGATGCTTTCTTACATATTTATCCAATCCTTTGAATAAAGAAAGAATTGAAAGTTTCTACAAAGCATCTCACGCCAGCTTCGTTCTCGTTACGCACTAAAGGCGAGCAAATAAGTAGAGTAGAAGAGTTACTGATTGCGCTATGTTAACGTGTAAAAAGTGATCTGAAAATCAAATGTTTTCACTCAAATGTGCAAACCGTGTGCCTCAATTATCCCATGTCGCTAATTAAAGCAGGAAAATCTAAACGATACTAATTGCACTTTTTGACGAAATTGAGTTTTCTTTCTTCGATTTTACATTTTTCCCCTTCTTTTCTCTGCACGAATAGGGAAGATACAATATTTTTCGGATCTAAGACAAATCTTCTCTTTTATCAAGAAAATTTACTTAAATGAAGATAATCAAATTTCTCCTCCAAGTACATTTTCTTGAGACCAAAAATATTCTCTTAGATAAAGAAAATTTTGTATAATTCGTATTCGCACGATGTTTTCTTGACTCAATACTAATTCTTTTTCTGCGTACCGTCTTGCTTTTTTACATCCCAGTGAACAAAAAATGTTTTTCCGTTATTTACTTTAAAACTTAGTGTTAAAATGTTTACAAAAACTAAACATTTTTTAAGATTTTAAACTAAATGTTGTCCTAATACTATTTTTTCAAGAAATAATAAAAAAAGTGTATATAAGCTAAATTTCTTATTAATTTATGTACTACTTTTATTTATAATACCAGTGAAAGCTGAGCGGTGCTAAGTAGCCGATTGTTTTCTTCCGATTTTTACATATGAACATGCAGCGCCACATATTTGTTCATATAATGATTATTAAATTGGTCCATCCACCTTCATAAAAAATGTACTTAATCCGTTTGTTAATTTGTTCCTTTAGAAAGTTTTTTCGATTCTCCTGTAAAATTAGTTTGACGAGGACTTAGCACCATTTAGATTTTCCCGCTTTAATTATAATCATTTAACTAGATTCTAATTTTAGAATTGGCGACTAGAGTAATTTTACTATAAAATTGTACTAAATTTATAATAATAATCCATTCATATTTTAATCTAAATGATATGTAAACAGCGGTAATTATTTATTGTGAATATAATTCGGATCAATTTTACCGACCGACTAGAAATTATAAGAAAAAATATAAATATGTGTCTTGAAAACTAGACTATTTATCTTATAAAATCAGAGCATTGCTTGCTGAAAAAAGCAAGATTAGCAGACCATATACATGCTGCATGAAAATGAGAACTGCAAGCCATTTGTATAAATTAATTTTGAATCACGCTTCCTACTGAGTATAAGACTCTCAGGTGAAAACCCATATAAAACCCAAGATGCTGTCACTTTTGCACTAAAATTTTAAAAGTGGATTTGTATTTTCATTACTAAAACTTAATTAAAAACAGGTTACTTTTCTAGTTTTCAAAAAAAAAACGAAATTTTTGTATAATTTCAACTTAAATTCATACGAAAGTCACACGCTTACTATTATTATTCTGTAAAAACCAATATTTTCTGCGTTGCAAAAAACTGAAAATTTCCTTATTTTTAATCAAATTATGTAAATTATTGACAACAGGTCCTTTATGAAGAATTCTTTCTTTCCCGATGAAAAAAGATTATAGTTACCAATTTCTAGGTATTTAATTTAGTAGGATTGGATTGTGAATCAGTGAATTTTTTTACTAAATTAATTCAGTGGCCCATTATCTTATCAATTCAAATTTAGAGAGTTAACACTATTTAATTTAAATAAATGCAAATTTAAATTTTCTTAAATGTAGAACCTAAACATAAAAAATTTAAGGTTTTTAAGAAAAACCAATTTATAACTGAAAGCGTATAAAATTGATAAATTTAGAACTTGAAAGTGGAAAATAGAACCATTCGAAACTATCAAGTTTCAAATATTCGTCCAAAATTCACTAATGCTAAGTAATCTTTAATTCTCTTTCAATATTTTAAAATGAAAAGTTTTAAAAAATAATTGAAAATGGAAAAAGTACAAAAAAAATAATGAAAAAAAAATATTGAAAGACTTTAAAGTACTGAAAATTTAACAATTCAAATTTTAGTTATTCATAAAATTGTCAAATACAATTTTGAAACTTAAGCTGTCAGGTCTCAAATTAGATGTATTTGCTATTTTTAAAATTATATAAAACAATAATAAAAATTAAATTTTATAGATGCTATCTTTTAAAAATAGAAAGTAACGAAATTTCAATAATTATGCATTCTTTTAAAATTTAATGAACGCAAATTTAAATTACTTAGAACTTATAACGAGTCAGAATTTGAACAATTAGAAATTTGCACGATTACTATTGAAATTTTGAATTTAGATATTGTTCTCCTTGGACGGGTGTAATTTTTAAAGGCCTTTCGTTTGATCACTAAAGTTAAGCAGTTTTTTGCACGGTTATAATCGGATTGAGATCTTTGCACTAGATTAGTTTTATTTCTCAGCTTTTGAGATGATGAGTCACTCTTAAAGTAACACCAATTTTCTTGTTTTAATGTTTTAGCTTCTCTACTGTCAGAAATAGTAACATAACTTATTAACTTTTTACTTTATGAGAAAAAAAGGTCTGTCAAAAGTTTATATATTTTAATATTTAATCCAGATTTCTTTCAAATATTACTTTTTAAAGTCTAATCTCGTTAGCTTCTAAATTGAATGATTCACCTTATTCAGTAGGAATTGACAAGTTTTTAACCCTTGATTCCATTTCTGAAGGATAATTTTTTGAAATAGATTAGTGGCAGTAAGTTCATGAAAGCATTAACCCTTTGAAGGACATATTTGAGTCTGGGTCGAATACTGGTTCGCCTCGATATTGAGGTAGTGTCCTCCATTTCACAAAATGTAACCTTGTTAACCCAGAAATAAGAGGAACTGCCCGAGGCACTAAAATCGTGATTCATCTGAATCTGATAGTCGTTCCTACAAGGAAGACCACATCCAAAATAATAATTACACATTAAAGCAGAAAAATTTATAATAATTATTACAATAAAAAACAATCTCTACCTAAAGTCAATGCTCTTTAATTTGCAGATCAAGTAGAGTTGATCATTTCTGGGGCTTCAAGTGCTGAGAAATGCAATAAGGGCTTATACGCCAACCAAGGGGAATATTTAAAATCGATAGAAACATTTGAGCACGTAGTCTAGAATTATTCTGTCAGAAAATATAATTAAGAATTTAATCAAGCTAATTATATGCACTTAAATGATTTTCCAAATGTCATAATTGTGATATATGGCAGGAAAATATGCAACAATAAAAATTTTCTACTTTCATTTCAATTATTTCTTGTCTAAATCTCGAATCAGGGTCCTTTCTTTATGACCATGAGGCACTTGGATTGTAAGATTTTTTTACTCCATCTATCTTGTCAACAGAACAAAAACTACAATTTTAGTAACCGTGAAAGTCAAAATGTCCCTGAAAATAAGTGAAGCATACAATAAATTACTCGAGATCACTTCAAGACAATGACTAAAAGGATGGATCTTAAAATAGAGATCAAAATAAGAAGAAGTCAAAGAACTCAGATCCTATGAGGTAATTCTCATAATTTAGGATAAAAATGCTCAGACAAGAAAACATATGAAAAGATGAAGATGATTAACAAAATTTACTGTTCAAGTATAAAGGTCTGGCAAATCCAAAAAAGGATGAATCAAGATTTATAAGGAATAAAGGATACACAAGGGATATAAATTATTTTTAACAAGGAAGAAAATACCCCCACGGGATATTTTTTATGGAAAGTTTTCCTGCTTCTCAAATTAGCTTTTTCAGGCCTTGTAAACTCTATAACGACCATAACTCGAGAAACCTGTCCTGTGAAAATTGCATATTATATTATCATTTTCTATATTCAATACTTTCATCCAATATTATTGTCTAGATTTGCAAGGCCAGTTTTAGTTTTATTAAAACTTCATTTTCATAGCCTTTCTTGTTTGAAAGTATAGGAAAAGGTAAAAAACATTGGAACAGAATCATTAGAGAAGAAATCTTAATTAATTATCAGATTGGGATAGATGCAGAGATATCAAGATAAGTAATCTACGATTAGATAAAATGAATGTTGGATGAACATCCCATAAAGTTTGGATAATTGTAATAAAATCTTCAATCAACAATACTATAAAACTTATTTGCAAAAATATTTAGTTACCTCTACAGCTACCAAACCTCTTTTTTCTTGTTCAAGTCGACAATTTTTCTCAGTGAACCCAGAAACCCTAGTTACAAATATCGAATCTCATCTTACTTTAGAGTATGAATAAAAAGAATTTAACATCAGGTTTTGCCATGTGTAATTTTATATTTATTTTTAATTTATTGAAATCTTAAACTAAACGTTTAAAATTATTTTGCAATCTTTTCAAAACTTCTAAATATCTCTTAAACTTATTCGAATTTTTTCAAAATTTATTTATCTAAATTTATTTATCTAAATCTCTTGAAACCTATAAAAATTCTTAAAGCCAGACAGGTGAAACGCTATCTCTAGTATTACGGAGTTTTCCGTAACGAAATAATTGTATCCTCAAACAAATAGATGAATGTTCTACCAAGAACATTTTTTTCTACCAAAAACGATGAATTTTCAACGAAACGGTTTTATTTTCAATAATATTGTCTACTTTTTAAACAAAAAATTAAATAAGAAATCCTAAAATGTAAATTTTTAATAACAAAAAATCATTTTTAACCAATTAATTGAATTTTCTACCAAAGAGATGAATTTTAAACTAAGAAAATTAATCTTGTACCGAAAAAGACTACAGTTGAATTCAATTAGAAAAGACAAATTTGAAACAAAATATTTGAATTCTATAACTGTTTCCACCATGATTCCAAATTTGTTCAAAATTTTTAGAAGATTTGTTGGAATTTTCTTTACAAATTAATGTCTATTACCAAAAAATTATGTTTCATTTTCTCAGAAATCTTAAGACAAGTTTTTTTTTTTTCTTCAATCCATTCCAAATTCTTAACAAACTTCGATATTTGTTTTTAAAACTTCCAAAACTTATACTTTGATTAAAATTATTAAAATTATTTTCAAATTTTAAATTATATCTTAATCTTTGCAAGACTTCTAAACCTTCTAGACATATTTAAAATTTATTCGAATTTTTCCTGAACTTAAAAAAAAATCTGTACAAAATTCTAAACACAATAAATATCTTTAAAAATAAAGCATATTTTTCCTAAACATTTCTAAATATTATGTATAATTTAAAAATATGACTTAAAATCTTTCAGATTCTTTTCTGAAAAATTTGTAAATCTTTGGAAATGTGTTTGAAATAAATTTTTATAAATAAAAATTCATTAAAAATGTTCTTAGAAGCAGTAGGATTTTTTTTTATTCTCTTGAAACGTTTCGAAATTCTTAAGAAGCTTCTAAACTTTTGATTCGAAATTTTCAACAATCTACATTTTGTTTTAGATTTTCTTAAACCTTTTCAAGTTTTTATTTATTTGCCTTGTTAACACGTTTATTAAAAAATATCAAATTTTAGAAATTTTTAAATGTGATTCCTGGCTCGAATTTGTATTCCTGGGTAATTGCTGGTTTTCCTCGGTTTAGAAGTTAAAAGCTATAAAATTCTTACGTCATCAATTTTCATAACTTATATCAAAATTTAAAGAACAATGTGAAGTGCAATCTCACAAATGACATACTTATAACTTGTCAAGACCCCATCAGGAACAGTAGTTACACCACATGATCTACGATTCCGAGGATGATTTGCGCAAATCCAAATCTATTTAGTTCCAGTTGACAATGCTTTCGTCTTGAATGCATCAATCTCCCCATTTCATATCCGCATTTCCCACAAGAATTTCAAAAAAATCTTAGGAGGCCATAGCTGACAAACTTAATGCCCAACGAGTTCCTCGTTCTGTTGTGAAACGAGATTACTGTTGTTACATACTCACAATGTAACAGAAAATAAAATAATACATTGAGATGCGCGAATAAAATAAATTACAGTTTTAGACCTGAAAGTAAACGGAGGGACATAATCTTACATCATTGAATCCATTCTACAAAATAAAGAGGGGGAGTCATATCTACTCTATATTCGTTATAAAGTAAGAGCACCGTGTGAAAATTCTCATTCCCGCGAAACTATTCTCAATGTTCTTATAAATACATTCCTATTACATTAAAAATCTTTGCTTAAATGAAGGTCCTTGACATTATAAGTTGCAAATAGTAAAATAATCACAATGTGAATATCTGGTCAGCCCAGGGACAAACTTTCTTTTGACCTTAAAAGAATCATATTATTTTTTATTTTAAAATTCGATGAATATTGATGAAGGATTCCTGTAACTGAGTCCTTTCGCTAAATTATAGTCATGTTGACCAATCTTTAAACTTGTCCTTAGAATAATCTGAAATCTATAAAATGGAATATTTTTTGTTTTACAGAAAAAATGGCTTCGGCTGCTGCAGAATTGGTGGCAGAAAGAGAACCAGAGCCACGACTTGAAATTATTAAGGACAGTAATAGGTCGTTTGTTGGGGCAGAAGGTCTCGTGCGGATGGCTTTGGAACAATACACTGAGATTTTAACAACCGTTTCGGACCCAAGAGTGAGTGATTGGCCCCTGATGAACTCGCCAATCCCAACCTTTGCTATTGTGCTCTTGTACCTCTACAGTGTGACGATTCTTGGTCCACGAATCATGGTCAACAGAAAACCCTTTCGTTTGAGAAATATTCTTGTTGCCTACAACGCTTTTCAAGTAGTATTTTCTCTTGGAATGATGTACGAGGTAATTATCCATTCATGTGATACGAAATTTGATTAACATGAAGAAACATAGTTCATGTTTTATTAAGCAATGTTTTAGTACCCCTTCGCTCTTCTGGATAAAGAGGTATAAGTGCATTTTTCCAGAGAAACAGAAATTAACATGGTGCTACGTTTAATCATGATCTTCAATCATTTATGATTAACTTATCACAGCAATAACATGTTTTTTATTTATATTTTTTAAAAATATAATTATATCCGCGAATCTTATAACACTAAAGTACAAAATAATGTTAAACAGCTAATCTCTATACTGCAATTTAAATATTTAAAAGAAGAGTGCTATCAAATGGGGATAAGTAGCACACACGAAATTATGAATTTCGCGAGATATATTGAATTTCCTTGTTGAAAAAAGGGGTGATGACCCTGTAGTGTAAAGTGTGACACGCGAAATCTTCGCTTAACATGACTTGTTTTTGCTTTGTTTGAAATAAAACGGGAATCCCACTTCACCCCACATGTCGCGATTAGTTCCGTGTTATGATAAATTTGGAGTTTTAAGTCACGTTTAGTTGGCCGAATTTTGTTTATTTATAAAAAAAAGTTTTGAGGTAACAAAATGTGTTTACTCGAAAAAATTCGTTTACTGCCATCAAACACATTTTATTATTTCAAGGAAATATGTTTCGTGCTTAGGTAAAAAGTGACTTTTAACATTCTTGGATTTAAAATTCTAGGACCAAAATTGGTTGCATAAAATCATTTATTTACCTTTACATTAACTTCAAACATTCTTTGAAAAATCCAGCCATTTAAAAGACTGTCCGTTTTTTTTTAATATATCTGTTTTTAATTGACCCAATTATCATAATTGTAAGAAGAAGATCTTTTTAAATGGCTTTAGGGTCTAGAAATTATTGTTTTTTGTTTGTTTTTTTCATTTTTATAAGTTTCAGTAGATTTCTAAAACTTTTGACACTTATCAGAATTAAAGAAATTTTTTCAATTACAATTAAACAAAAAAATTCTTGACAACAATGCTAATTTGAAAAATCTTTAGAACTATCATGATTGAGTCAATTAAGGACGAAACCATTAAAAAAATAGAAAAGATGTCATTTAACTATCCAATATAACATTCTTATATTTTTATATTTATAATTTATTTATAAATATATAAGATAATTTGCGCACTTTTGATAAAAAAAAAATTCTTATTTATGAATTGCCACACCCTTCAAATTTCTAAAATTTGTTTTTAGGCAATCAATATACTTTAATAATTAAAATTAATAAATCTTGCAACTTATAATCCTTTTAGTTAGACTATACTGCATATTTTAAGGGTGAAAACACGTATTCTACCGTTTCCAGCAAGATATTGGTTAGTTGAATTATTTTCTTTATAACAATAAAATCATGCAATAAATAAATATTAATTTTCTAAAAAAAATACGTTTACGTGTGCAATAATTAGTATTATTTAAAACAAAAATGTAAAAAAGTTTATTCATAGGTAATATTTTTATTACTACAGATTACAAAAAAATTACTGAAAGATATTTCTCTCTGAAAGATATTTCAGCTATTTCTGTAATTTTGTTCTAAGATTTCTCTGGTAAAATTACGTAATTGTAAATTCTCAATAAACTTTCACGTAAATGTATAAAATTTATAACAAAAAGCCATCATAACTTACATATTAAAGAAGTTAAAATACTAAATTATAAACTATCTTTTTCTAATTCAATAATCATTATTATACGAAATTATTTAAATGTAAAATACACAAACTGTTAAGAGGAATATCAATAAAATAATTTTTCAATAAATTATTTTAATCGACTGACATTTTTCTTCGTGTAATTTTTCGTTTTATCCCGTTTCAGACTACTTCACAACTTTTTACAATGGCAGGAAATATATTTTTTTATAAACATTTGAAATTTTTAACGAGAGAACTTTGAAATTTGATCGCGAACTTTCACAATTTTTTAATGACAAAATTTTTTTAACTTTCGTTTAACCCTTTGCGGCATACATTTTTATATTAAACTAATTTTACGGATGTATGCACCTTAGGGGGTTTTCGGGGTCACTGATCACAAATCTGAAGTCAGATTTCCAAATTCAACATGGCGGATCCAAAATGGCGGACACATTTTTAATAAGTGATTGGATTTTCATAACACTTGTTACTCGGGGGTTTTTGAGGTCGCTGATTACTAATCTGAGATCAGAATTTCTAAAATTCAAAATGGCGGATCCAATATGGCGGTCCACCAGATTAAATCCGCCATTTTTAATTTTTTAAACCTGACTTCAGATTCGTTATCACAGACCCCAAAAATCCCCAGATGCCAAGTTTCACGAAAATCCATTATTTTTTTGAAAACTTGTCCACCATATTGGATCCGCCATTTTGAATTTTGGCAATCTGACTTCAGACTCGTGATCAGTGATCCCAAAAACTTCCGAATAACAAGTTTTATTCTAATTCATTCAATACGTCGTTCAAAAATGAATTTTTTCGTAAAAAAGAGCGATTTTCGAAATTTGTTTATTTATAACTATTCATAAATTTATGCAATACATTCGCCATAATTTTTTCTACATTCTACAATGCTTCTAATACCATATCAATAAGACTTTTCTGATATTACTTCAAAAACATTGAATCAAGTGAAAAAAGTTGTCAATAAAAAAGGTGGTAATCTGGGTTACCACTATGCCGCAAAGGGTTAAGATTTAATTTTAGGTGTTCTAGATCATATTGCAACGTTTAAGATTGGCATAAAATGTAATTTTATCTGAAAATTTCCAATTTTTTATAAAGATGGAACTTATAATTTTTTTTCTTTAAAAAGAAATAGGAAAAAAGTTCTTTTAGCGGTGAAACATATGTGCCTGGTCACAAAGAAAATATTTATCAGTGCCCTAAATCAAGTTTGAACTTGACTTTGTGATACTTATATATTCATAGAGTTAATAGTAACTAAAAAATGTAAAAATAAAAAACAGGTTATGTCCATACGTAAAAGCTAATTCTTGTTTCTTTCCTGGTTATTATTATTTTTTTGCTTTATTCGATACAAAGATATTTTAGTAAGCGCTTACAGTGTTAAAATTGATATTTAATGAAAAAGTTGGATTTTCACTTCTTAGTCATGCCCGGTAACAAGCGTTGCATTCAGAATAATTAATATTTTTAGATTTCAGCGTAAAAATAAAGATTATTCTATTTTTTTGAATGAGCGATTTTTCCATCTGTCAAAAATGCCATTATAAGAATATGATATCTCAATATTTTCTTATTCCCAAAAAGAGACGTGCTTTGAATACATTTAATTCCTTCTAATTGTACCGGTAGGCAGCTAAAAGAGATGTTTTCTATTCCGCAAAAGTGGTCAAGTTTTGAGTTTATTTAATACCTTCTAATCAGTTCATAAACTATGTGTAATAATTATTTTTACATTCTTCATGTGGAATATAAGTTTTGAAATTTTAATTCTCATCAATTCAAGTATGCCTTTCTAGAGTTAAAATTATT
>JAAAKG020056164.1:0-18095 GCA_010014905.2 Druon quercuslanigerum | reverse complement strand
ATGAATTAATAAATCATTTTAAGTGAAATAAAAATAATGCTAAAAAATGCAGGCAAACCCCAACTGTCGAGCATCATTTAATCTGAATATTATTTACAACAATAATAAATTGTGCAAAAATTCTTTACCTCATTCTCATTGAAAATTGGATGAAAGAGTATAAGTGTATCTCAAACCTGTCTAAAATTGTAAATTGTAGGAATTTTGTATAAGTGCATGAAATTCAAAATAGTTATAGTCAGCTTGAAACCGTTAGGAAATACATGTCCCTGTTAATTAAATATTTATTAATTAGCATTGATGAACCACATTTAAAATGCGTGTGTGTGATTCGAACTTGGAAACTCGCAAAGTGATATTTACCGAATAAAAAGGTGTCAAAATCTGCGATTCAAGGATGCTGTACATCTTCCAAAAACATAATTTTAATAATTTCTTCCGCTTATATATACATAAAATACTTACCACTCATATTTTGAAACCCATTTTTCATTGAATCTTATTTCAATGTTCATTTAAAATTCAAGTGCACAAGATGAAGCTGATAATTTTTATCGACTGAAGTCCGTTAGTAATTGCTTTAGTAAGCTTTTCTCACGTTTCTAACTAGGAAACTGCTGATTCATTTAGTAAATCTTATTATTCGAATTTAAAAACACTTCTTAATCAGTAGTTTTGAGAGTACTTATTATTCAGATTGAGGGAATAAGTGTCAAGCTCGGTGTCAAGTTTTCGGCAAAGCTACGTTTTTGTATGGACTTTAACATTTCAATTCTTACTGCAAGTATTAACCGATTTTCAGAAACATTTTTTTCACTTTCTTCCACATATACTTAAAAAACTAAGTTTGGTAATGAAAACTGAATCAAGTCATCCTTTCAAATGTTCGTTCCGCATGATTCGAAACGCTACGTCGTATCTGACTATATTTTCGTGTGCACTTTAAAATTTTCATTATTACTGCAAATATCAACCGATTTTCATGAATCATTTTTCACTTGCTTTAAATTATATTAAGAAAATAATTCTGCTAATTAAAATTGAATCAATCCATGCTTTCATAATTTGAATTTTTGTAAGTGACATGCATCTCATAACAATAGAGTCATTCGTTACGAGCAATTCGATGCTTACGTCGAAAACTAATTTCTTATATTATTCAGAAATTTGTTTTTGAATTTTAACCTTATTTTCCTTTATATTTTTTTTGAATTATTAATTCCCTTTCAAACTAGAAAGTGTGTGTTTCTGTTGAATGAGATTGTGAAGTTTGTGAACATTGTGGTTGTGGGATTACGGAATGTTTTACTTCACCCGCAAGCACCTCACCTTCTGCAAAGAAACGGGAAGAACAGACAGAGAGGGAGGGGATAGATAGATAAATATATAGATATATATAGAGAGAGAGAGAGAGAGAGAGAGAGAGGGGGGGGGAGGAGCTGCACGATAAACATTGCTAAGTTCTTGCATGATTTCTTTTATTTTAATCTTATTGGTTTAAGGGAGAAAAAACCTATTTTTAATTAAATATCTGACGCTGAGGATGACCCCTATCCGTGGCCGAAACGTTTGCCATTGTAGTTTTAATTTGTATACAATGCACGACTTTTAATTGGGTCAATTAAATACGACATTTTTCAAACAAGCAGTAAATATGTCACTGAATGAAAATAAATTACGTTTGGAAGATGAACGGACTAATAGTGGAAATTGTGAAAGAGTTCTGTTATCTAGGTTTCAGTTTTGAGGCGGAAGGGAGAAACGAGCTGCAGGTAAGGAAAAGAATTGAATTTGTGAGTAAGGTGATGGGCCAAGTATGGAGTAAAGGAAAGAGAAGCTTTAATGATGTTGGAAGATGAGGGTCTGGTTGTTTGGCGCGTTGGTTTGGGCTGTGTTGTGTTATATAGTGGAGGTCTGGAGATGGAAAGAGTATATGAAAGTGGAAAGCATGCATGAGCGATTTCTGAGATGCGTATTAAGGGTTTTTTGTGTTCCCCAGGGTATATGTTGAGGGAAGAGTTAGACAAGGGGAAAATGGTAATTAAACAAATAAAGAGCTTAAAGGTTTGAGGATATGCTAAAAGGGGGAGAGGAAGGAAGAATAACACAAGTATTTTTGGTCGAAATTCGGAAAAATGAGGCGAGAGGCAATTTGGAAAAGTCTAAATGGGAGGAAGAAAGGAAAAAAATGAGAAGGCTTTGTGATATACGATAAGAGGTTATGGAGTGACAGAACATAGATTTAGAGCTGTTAGTAAGAAAATGAGACGAGAGATGGAAAAAGATGATAGATTCGAAGTACAAAAGATGGTATATGATGGTCAAAGGTTTGACGGAACCAGAATATCTGCAAAAAATAAAAAAGGAAGAAAAATGGAGTAGGTTTAAAATGGGAGGATTAAGAGCTTGCTGATACTGGATGGATGAAGGGTAGAATCCGTGTAGAACATCTGGATATGAAATGGAGTCGTGGGCAAACGTATCAGAGCGGTGTACAGGAGAGGAAGATGGGCAGTTGAGTGTGGATGAGTGTCTAAGATGGATTTTGAACGGTAATGAACAGGGAGTGACGTGAATGAAGAAATTGTTAGAAGTAAGAGAAAGCAAGGAAACAAGAAAGAGCTAAAGGTGTAATCCTGAAAATGGAAAGTAAACATCAAAAATTTTAATAAAAAATCGTAAGATGTATTTTTACAGAACTTTCGGAATTCAGAATTTTTTGGATTCTTTTCAGTCTATTGAGCTATTTCTAGACAAATAAGATCTCAGTTACAGCTGAGAAAGGAAATACCTTTAAAAAAAGTTTACTTTTTTACTTTTGCTTAAAAAAAATAAGCTAAAAACTGTTTAAATATTCGTCTTATCGTTCCTTACACCTGTTAGGAATCTAATGCTCATTTGAGTTCTAAAACAATATGTCTAAGGTAGTTCAACATAATGAGTCAAATTCATATTGGGCCATGGAGAAAATACATAAAAGATATGATTTATTTTACATATTTATGTGTGTCGAATTTTATATTTATGACGCTTTTAATATTAGAAAATAAAAAACAAGGAAGGTACATGTGCGCTTTACATGTGTAATCTCATTTTTTTTAACAAAGTTCAATCTGTTACGCAATCTGGTACGTTTTTTAACTAATCGATTTCTTATGTTTTTCATTTATATAGCATTATTTAAAATTGGGTAATATTTAAAGCCTTAAATAAATCCACATATTTTCACAAAATTAGTATTTAATTGAATCAGTTAATGTTGAATCAGTTAATGTATCTAAAAATGTTTGATGGAGATGACGCACGAGAACATTCTCGAAGTTTCTTTGATAGATGGAAGATGTGGTCATAATTTTGCGAAGATTACCAGAAAGTTTTAAGAACTTTCAGTGTAAAGAACAGGCTGGGAATAGTACCGAAGATGTATGTTTGCTAGCAACGTCTAAAGTGTTATTGGAAGCGGAATCTTTTAAAATCGGATATAGTAGGGAGTGTAATATCTGATGTGTTGACAGTGGATGCACATCCCACATGTAATGATATCAAATCCTTTACGAAAATTTGTCAAGATAATACATATGGGAAAAAATCTGGCTAGCAATTCAAGCACGGACACGTTCGGGAAGGGAACCGCGACGGTAATAAAAAAGTGACAGTTCAGTGACACTTTATACGTTCCGGGCTTACGAAGGAACCTCGCCTCGGTCGCAAAGACTACTGATAAGGGACATGTTATTTTCAGTAAAACCAAGGCCGAGATAATTGATAATTATGAAAACGTGTTGCTCACTGATAATCGCAAAAAGGATTTATATATTTTTTTAATGGGGCAAGCGATGCAGAGTTCAAGCAAATTTTTCAGACGGATGTCAAAACTAGGACGCCGAAGATAGATTCTCCGGAAGATTGGCACATCCGCATGGGGCATTTAAATATTCAATCTCTTCGTAAAGCCAGCAGGACTGGACGTATTAAAGGTGTCAACATAAATGGATTCAATGAAGATTTTAAATGTGCTGTCTGCTTACAGGGAAAGATGTGTCAATCTAAGTTTCCTAAAATATCGCAAATAGTGCCAGGATGGGTCGAGTAACAAGGCTAAAATCATGTTGAACGAACTGGAACGTGGTGAGAAGATATGTCTGATGAAGAAAGCCTTGTATGGATATAAACAAGCTGGACGCGTCTGGTAAAGACATCTGAATAGGAATTTACAATCCATTGGAGTTTACCTAAATAACAAAAAGGGGAAGTTAAGGGGAATTCTGATAAATCAAAGAACGTATATTAAAGATGTGCTTCATCGATTTGGAATGCAGGCAAGTTACAAACAAACCTTGGCCTTATGCAGATTGCGAGAAACTACTTTATCGACAACTGATTGGGTGCTTGTTGTATTTATCTAGGACAACGAGACCAGTCCTTGCTCACACCACAAGTCTACTAGGTCAATTTAGTGACTGCTTCGACAAGACTCACTGGAATGCAGCAAAGAAAGTACTTCGATACCTAAAAGGAACAAGTGATCTTGGGATTTTCTACAGAAGTGGTAATAGTCCTTTTGAGGAATATGCTGATGCAGACTGGGGAGGTTCAATTGCCAACAGGCGATCTTTCACAAGCTATGCTTTCATGATCAACAATGGAATTGTTTCATGGGATTCCAGAAAGCAACGTACCGTTGCTCTATCACCGAGCGAGGCCGAGTATATGGCTTTGAGTGAAACAGTCAATGAAGCAGTACACTTAGATGATTTTAACTAGAACTGGGAGAGCCTAATCTCAAATTAATTAGGATAAAAATTGCTTATTACAGCGCTCAAAAACTAGCAACTAATCCTGTCTATCATGCTCGATCTAAACGTATCCACATTAGACCAAAACACGGTAGATGCATTCGTCTCCTAGGATTAGCAAAAGTGTAAAGTTTTCATTCGGCAGAGTTTGCCTCTAAGGGAAGTGTTAAAATTAGAATTTAAATACGATACAATCTCTATTCTACGATTGTTTTTTGTTTTTTGTGTTACCTTGGTATCTTACCTTGTGTTTTTGTCATTCTCTAAAATATTAACTGTATTTATACTTAATTATCGTGTACTTAATTTATCAATTCGTACTCTAACTTTTAAAAAATGTTTCAAAATCTTTTCTTTCTTTTAAGTAATTGATCTTTTTCTATTTTTAAATAAATTTATGTATAACGAAGCTACATGTCATTACTTATTTATAAAAGTGATGAATCATAATTGTCAACAATATTTTTTATTTTAGTGAATCCGTTTAGCTACTTTGATACAAATCAGACAGCTACATTTTTTTTCTCGCAAGCAAATGTAATTTTTTTTATTTTTAATACATTTTTACGACAAATTTGTCCATCATTGTTGGTTGAAAAACTTTTGTCTTTTCATTTGTGAAGTCATGTCGTTTTTGCGAAAAAATAGTACTTTTTATTTTGAATCTTATTTTTAACTATTAAAAGAAAATATACTGGCCCTATCTAAAAATTATTAGAAACATATCAGTAAATCATTTTTAGTGGAACAACTTTGGTCTATTAGCGGTCAGGGAAAATGATATAATAGTCAAGGAAAAATACGGAAATTTTGATGCGGTTTGGGGGAGGGGGCAATAATCCGATATGTAATTATCTTCACATTTTCAGACAGCTCCCTTTTATGATACGGAATAACTTTACTGCTAGAAGTTTTTCTAAATTAAATAATTCTCTAATACTTTTTCTTATAGAATTTCCAAAAACATAGTCAGGCATAATAATTTATTTATAAAACATTTTTTCACATTGTTCATCATTTGCATTCTGGAACAAAACTCTTGAAGAAAAATGATGATCCATATCTGGTCGCGGTTCGAGCCTGTATCCTTAGCTAACGCTCGTGTGTACATCGCCTCTGACCAGCAGTGCGCCTCGCTCGACCCGTTTTTACGTTCAGCCGCTCATATAAATAATTGAGCCTTATTTCTTAACCGAACACCCCCCGCTGTCAAAAATATCATTTGATTTTTAAAAATCGTGTTTAGGCAAAAAAATTAGTAAATTTTATCTAGTTTTCCGAACCGCTGGACAGTTTTTGAAATTCAATATGGCCGACTACGTATGGCATCAAACGTCCAGAAAAACACAGATGAGCAGATTTTTTTTGAATTGTGAAGAAGTTGATTTCAAATACTTCTCTTGGGCTTAAATTCTACGTTTGTACGGATACTGTGACGAAGCATGATACCTTTTATAATTTAAAGTGGAGAATCCAATATGGCGACTGCATGCTAACGATTATGCCAAGTGCAACTAAGTTTCCTCAAATCAACTTGGAAATAGTTACTCGGGGGTTTTCGAGGTCGCTGGTTACGAGTATGTAATCAAAATGTCGGAATCCAAAATGGCGGATCTAATATGGTGGATTTATGCCAAACAATCCAGCATTTAGTGACTCCAATTGCTAAAATCAGCTTCTAAATGTTGGCTGATCTAATATGGCAGCTGTAGTTTGGCGATTAAGCAATCAGCAACAAAAATTGTTTACTTCGCCTTGGAAATAATTACTTGGAGGTTTTCGAGGTCGCTGATTGCGATTCTTCACTTGTTCCCTCTGAAGAAACAATTGAGTATCACTGAGATCAAAGTTCACTTGTTCTCTCTGAAAAAAGACTAAGGATCGTAAAGGCAGATTCAACTGAGAATTTTAGACGCAGTGCAACACGTCGTCTCTCATGAAGAGGAACTGAGGATCATAGAAACAGAGCTTCACGTGTTTCCTTTAAAGAAAAAAACTGAGGATTACTAAGACTGAGCTTGAGCATTGTAGATACCGAGCTCCACTTGTTTTCTCCAGAAAAAGACAATTTATTATCACTAAGATCGAGTTTCACTCGTTCTAAATAGAAAAACAACTGAGAATGGTGAAGGCAGAGTTTCACTTGTTATTTAGCCAGGAGCAATTGAAGTTCATGGAGCAGAGCTTCACTTTTTGATTTTTGCGCATTAATATATTCCCTTCCATTCTTAATTCTATATCGGTTCTATATCTTTACTTTAAGTAAACCTTCGGCCAATCATAAAAGAGAACTAAGCGAATTCTGGCTTCGAAATAGGTGCATATCGAGGTTTTTATTAATCCCCGTTCAGAGCCTTTCTGCTCCTAACTTTAAAACCCTGAAAGCTAATCTTGAAACTACTTTCACTTAGTCAGAATAAACGATCTTCCTGTTGTAAGGGCAAAATAAGCCCAAACAAAAATCAAATCAAACGATGAGACCTTCCCCACTCGGAGATTTGTAGAATGATTCGCTCTTGAACCTGCCAGGGTAACGAAGCCAGCGGCAATGCACTACCTTGTAGGGGAGCGTTACACAATGAGACTGAGGCCATAGTGTGCCCGACGACGAGTTGACATTGTTCTAGTCATATTCGGAAAACCCTCATTCTTAGCCCTGGGTAAGGTATGAGGGTTTTCACCCCCAGGACGGTTGACTCACCCCGGTCGGAGCGACTTACCTAACGTTCGAGTTTTTCCGTAAATCATGGCTTCTTCAAAAGCTTTAGTTTCTTCAGTGGAGCATCAATGCTCTCATAACTGTAGTTTATTATGCTACGTGTGTGGCAAATTCGATAACACCACAAAATCGAAGACCATTTAATGATTCTGTCAAACTCATGTACGAAGGATGTTTTGGCATGCAGGTTTCAAACCACAGTAAAAAGTCGGTTCCTAATGGGATATGTAGCGCCTTTTATAAAATGCTTTATCGTTAGAACATTGGAAAGCAGAACAATACAGCTCCGAGGTTCAGCAAACCCATGATGTGGAGGTCATCACAAAACCGCGAAGAATGATACATCTGTTCAACCAATGTTGCTGGAATCAATAGCAAAAACAAAAGCAAGATAGTTTATGCCAATGTTTTTACGGTTTCGAAACCCATCGAGGCTAATAAAAACATAAATCCAGTAGAAATCATCAGCGGAAACAGGGAAGATGATGATGACGATGATAGAGTAAACGACGGTCATGATGATGATGATGTGAACCGTGCTGGTGATGTGAAAGTTTTGAAAATAGCGAAAACTACAGGGATGGCAATTTTAAACCATGTGGAAAAAAGCATCGTAATCCCGAGAAAATTTCGTACTCAGAATTGAACGATCTCGTGAGGAAACTTCGACTTTCTAAACACAAAGCGAAAGAGCTGGCTTTATTTCTTAAGAGTAAACATTTATTAACAAAGGGTTCGAAATAAACAGTTTATAGAAATAGCGAGGAGGACTTCAGGATGTATTTTGCAACGGAAGTAAATGAAAATAAAAAATTGGTATATTGCAGGGATGTTGATGTATTGATGAATGAGTTGAAGCCGAAATTATACAAAAGTAAAGGGTGGCGAGTTTTCATCGACTCATCCACTCGAAGTCTGAAGGCGGTCTTGCTTCGTAGCGGTAATATACACGCGCTAATACCAGTCGCATATTCAATTCAGTTGAAGGAGGAATACGCAAACCTTGAACTGGTCCTGAAGAAAATAAATTGCGCGGCCCACCAGTAGCAAATGATTGGTGACTTGAAAATGCTAGGCATGGTACTAGGGGAGCAGTCGCGAAAAATAGCCAAAAAGGCATGGTACTAGGGCAGCAGTCGTGAAAAATAGCCAAAAAGAACCTCTTTTGTGTGTGGAAAACAAAACATTATTGGGAAAACACTAGTCTATCCTAAAAAAGTCTAACTTCCGCCGCTGTACATAAAACATGGCCTCATGAAACAATTGGTTAAAGCACTTAAGAAAGAGGGGGAATGTTTTAAGTACCTGGGGGTGCAGTTTCCAAAACTGTCAGATATGAAGCTCGAGGAAGGGGTCTTTTATAGGCTGCAGGTAAGGCAAATGTTACGGGACGAAACATTTTTCGAAAAAATGGCTACCTACAAAAAGCTGCTTGGCTGAGTTTCAAAGAAGTCGTAAAAAAGTTTTTGGGCAATGAAAGGAGTGCTGATGAGAAGGAGGCTGTTGCTAATATGGTCAGCAATTTCGGTAAATTAGGATGCCTAAATGACCCTAAAACTGATAAAAGCAAAGAACAGGGTGAGCGATTTCACCCAGACCTCAAAGAAGCGGAGCGCAGATTCCAAGGAATGTGGGATAATAATATGATGGCTGATTACTGTTGGCTCCTGAAGAAATATTGTGTCCAAAAAGGAAAGAAGCGGAAAAGAAACCATCTTCACACGGCATCGACGAAAAAATGAAGAGAACTGATTTGGCGAAGTGTTCGCAGTTGTGAGCTACTTTTTTGGGGTTAGAATGACATCGTGGCTTTTTTTTCGTCAAACAGACTCCTGATTTGGATTTAGCGGCCTCAAAAACATACTACTATCATGTCTTTGTGAGTATTGGGGCTAATCTCCTTGTCGAACTCACATGCGAGTCCTTTTTTCCGCAGTTTTAAGGCCATATTTGAGCTTAGAAAAGGCAGGCTGGAGGTGAGGCTTGCGTGCTCTGCTATGATGATTCAAAAACTAGTATATTAGAGCCGATAAAAACTAAACACAGACGAAAAAAGTGAACAAAATTTATTTTTAATAAAAAAATGGACTATGGAGCCACTCGAATTTATTTTTTACGTGAAGATGGATCACTGACTCGGAGAGCACAAAGCGACATCATAAAATTACTAGTGTCGAATGCGTCCAAACATCGAGGTCGTTACTCCTTTTCGAACTAACGGAATCAGCTAGGCTCGCGGATTGAGTTTGCTTTTGAGATTACGTTGGACTTTTCTTTTAGGTTAGCCATGATTTATGACATAAATGGATACGAGGAAAGATAATTTCAAAGTAACCTGAAAAAAAAGAAAATTTGGCCATTAGTCATATTAGAAACACAAATTATCTGCTTCGGCAATTTTGGGAGGGGGATTTTGAGGCTAGAAATGGAATTGGATCTTTCCGAGTGTAAAGGGCCCCGGATCCACACTCAGCGATCCAAAAAGCATAAAATAACTTTGTTTGGGCTTATTTCGCCGCTACAACTGAAAGATAGTTTATTCTGGCTGATTAGAGGCAGTTTTAAGGTGAGGTTTGACGGTTTTGAGATTAGAAGCAGAGAGCCTTTGGACAGGTATTAATCAACATTAAGACTCAAATCCAGTGACCCGAAAAACCTGCAAAAATGTGGTAGGGTTACATTTTTTATGAACAAAACGGGTTATTTGGGCTATTTTTGGGTGTTTTTTTCGTTAGAAAAAATTCTGACCTGATAGGGCCAAACGGCCACCGGATCCTGATTCAGCGACCTCAAAAATATAACACCAACATGGTTTGGTCAAAAGTTCAGCCAAATTTTTTTTGTATGTGCCTGTGTAACTATATATGGTTGCATCAATTTCTTATTATTTTCGGCCGGCATATAACCTCATTTGTTTATTATGAATCTCAGCAGTGGCGGGGAGAACGATAAGAATGGAAACAGAACTGTATTCTGTACTCCTGAAAAGAAAGAAACTGATACGCAATTAGGATGATTATCATTCAAAGCAACCTAAACACCGACATCTACAGTTTGGACCAGACTTATGATCGAAATACAGATTTCTAAGGCCAGACCTTACTGATCTTTTCAAATGGATTTGCAAACTTTGCAATAAAAGTTTTAGTGCAAAAAGGTAAGTATCGGAATAAACATATCGATATTATAGAGTATACGAGTACGAAAAAAATTCGAAGTGATTTCGGTTTCTCAAATATAATAAAATTTTTTACCTCGGAACAATACCAATGCGATGCTTGAAACCTCCTGCAATGATGTTGTAGGTATAAGATTACAAGCGGCCGCGAACGTTGGAGGTTACAACAGTCACATTTGGATGCTTTCTTAGAGCTACCATCTGCCACTCCACAGATTTTTACTGGCTTGCTTCCTGATGGTGGAGAAAGTCTCTTACAATGCGACAGATGTTTAATGAAACCGCCTTCTCAGCTGCTGCCAATACCCTACTGACTCCTAAATGTACAAGATCTTCACTGCTTCTTGCGTGTACATTCCCTGTAGCCGAAATCACTATGGGATGAATAGATGCATGATTCCCATCCCTCCATATGGTCTTTACTTAATCCCTTAACTCGCTATACTTGTAGATCTTGGTTGCATATATTGTAATAATGTATTGGTAATAAGTAATATTGAATACCTACACATCAGGCCCAATCGACCTGACATCGTGATGCGAGAAAAAAAAAGGTGGAAGAGACATCATCGACATTGCTTGTCGAATCAGTAAGCTGATAAACCATGTTACTAAAATCATCGATCCTCGGCACATCAAGAAATTAACACCATCAATATTGCAGGAGCTTATGGACTCCCATAAGCAGAGACTTGATGTTCTTTCTGCCAGACTGCGTTGGTACAAGAAAAGTAGTGCATGAATGCAGCAGAATCGAAACTTCCAGACAGATGAAAGAAGGTTTTATCGTGCACTGAGTGTAAAGCAAATTGGAAGCCAATTGGAAGATATGACTAACTAATGGTTGGATGTTCACGGAAAAATGAACAGATGCAATTTGGACACTGCGCAGTTCAAACTGGAGACAGGAAGGGCAGGCAATAGCCCTGAAATGCAGCTGAAAAACATCACCGATTTAGATGTTTCAGCGGTCTTGAAAAGGGCAAGTGACTGGAAAGCTCCAGGTCCGGACATGGTGCACAACTTCTGGTACAGGTACCTGACGAATGTGCATCATGCGTTGGCAGGGTGTTTTCAGAATATGATTGAACACTCAGATCTGATGCTAGGCTTTACGCTCCAGGGTACTATGTATGAGTTACCTAAAAAACCTGATGCTCAAAATCCATCTAAATTTCGACCGATAGCCTATCTTCCAACAATTTATGAATGTCTTACAGTTTTTATTGCAGATAAGGTATATTCTTATTGCGACGAAAATGACATCCATATAGAAGAACAAAAAGGATGCAAAAACTCGCGAGGCTGTAAAGATCGAGTCACGATGGAGGCTGTTGCCATGGCGCAAGGTCGTAAGCATCAAAGGAACTTACACATGGCATACATAAACTATAAGCAAGCATTTCCTTCCATGCCGCATAACTATTTGCTTGAAGTTTTAAAACTTTACAAAATCTGCCCACGCTTTGTTAACTTTCAATGTCATGCGATGAGACTGTGCGGTATAAGAATCAAGTACTTTTATCATGAATCACCCAGAATTACTAGATCAATACGCATTACGACGGGTATATTTCAAGGACAATCTTTCTGTGCACTATGGTTCCGTTTAGCGTTGAACCCATTGAGAAAAACACTAAACAGCATGTCTCATGGGTTCAGAATTCATGATAATGAGGATGGTCATCAAGTGACCCCATCTTCTGTACATGTATGACCTGAAGCTGTACGCTATTTCAGCCCAGAGACTGCAGCAAGTGATCGATGTCACAATGCAGTTTTCCAATTATATCCACATGGAGTTCGGACTAGATAAATGCAGAACGGTGCATTTAATCACAGGAGAATTAGGGACCGCAGAGTTAGAGAACGAGTTCGAAAATTACATCGAGGCAATGGCTGCAGGCGAACCATATAATTAACTGGGTATTTTTGAATCTAAGGGTATTCAGCATGACATTCCAATGTCCGTTTTAGAAAGCGAAGATTACATCTTGTATTGGGATGTTACTATACAAACGGATCATTACATCCGGGTTAATCGACCAGACATCGTGATGCAGGAAAAAAATGTGGAAGAGTCTACAGTATAGCGAGTTAAGGCGTGAAGTAAAGGCCATATGGAGGAATGTAAATCATGCACCTATTCATCCTATTGTGATATCGGCTACAGGCAATGCGCACGCAAGATGTACTGAACATCTTGAACATTTAGGAGTCAGTAAGGTATTGGCATCTGTTCAGAAGGCGATTTTATTAAACATTTGTCGCATTATAAAAAACTTTCTTGACCATCAGGTGTAAGTCCTGTCCAACTGCCGGGGTAAAGGACAAAGTTCAGCAGGACTGTGATTCAAAGAGTGCAAAAGAAGGCGCTAAAATAGGGTGTACTTCAACTAATTTAAGAAGAGACGTCGGTCCCATTCATCAACAAACTTTGGCGTTCAAAACGAGCAAATCAGCACAACCTAGTCTTCAATATCCCTACACGAAATTAACGTGTCGGGATGAATTTTTAACTATAGCAAACATTCTCACAAAAATTAATATTGTAATATTAATAAGATAAATTCAGCATATTACTATAATTCTTTTCACATTACTGAATCAATATATACCCCATTCGCCTGTGAAGGAGTCTATTTTAGTTAAAGTCATTAGAGGTAGGCCACTTGCGAGCCTTGATTCAACCCTCAATTCACGAACTCAGCCGGAGAATAAGCTCTCCAATTGAACGTTCAAGAAGATTCATCCTTCCACATCCGAAGCGTCCTTGAATTCTGGACATAATGGACTTTTCATCAATGAGGACACGTGGGATAATCAAGATAAGGAACCTGAAGTAGATGTCATCTTTGGAATCGGTACCTCGTTGCGAACCTACATTAAATGGAAAATAGGAGATAATGAGATCCATTCACACTGCTGTGAAAGACAACGATACCATAAAAACCATCACAGGGAAGGTATGGATTATGCCGAAAAGTTTAAGATAGTCATGGTTTTGCCTTACTTTTAGGCACAGATAAGGCCCGACTGAACAAATTTCTAAACAAGATAATCTTTTATCAACCGAATGTCACCATAGTTTTGCAATGCCTTAGTAGAGATAGCCAATATCTTAATAGAGCAGGATATTATCGTTGCCTCCCGATAGCAAATGAAGCATTCCAGTCATTATAGCTCGTAAAGCGTTCGGAATGTACCGGTTGTGCATCGACTTTCGTTAAATAAAGTATCAAAGAAATATGCATACCCGATATCAGTCATGACCGAAATCCAAATCACCAAAATCCCGCTTAGCAAGGATAGTAAATCAAAAACAATCTTCTCAATTTCGGGTAAGGGATTCTACTAGTACAAACGTATGCGTTTTTGGCTTTAAAGGAGCACAAGTGACATTTTAGAGTTTGTTGGATAAAGATATATCCCCTAAAACGAATCCGTACGTATTCGCTTGCTTGGACGACCTAATATTCGCCTCAGTGACCTTTAAGGACTATTTGTACTGGTTAGAAAGGAAGACAATAAATTTAAGATAAACCTACGATAAAAGTAGGTCCGGTATTAGACTACCCACGTCCTAAAACCCTTATACAGGTGCGCCACTTCATTGATGGAACGTCATGGTACAGAAAATTGATCAAAGATTGCGCAAAGATCTGCCAGTCGCTCACTCGTCTAACTAAGAAAACTGTGCACTTCTCTTGGTGTGGCGAGCAAGGGCAGGCCTTTCAAACCTTGAAGGCAGCCTTGACATCACCAGTTTTGGCGAACTAGTATAGGGCATAAAGAAATTCCAATATTACATGGAAGGCTACCAGTTTACTGTGATAACATACCACAATAGCCTAAGGTGAATCTACAATCTGAGCAACTGGGACCTCAATGTTCGAAACCTGAAGACACTGGCCCATTAGCGATCATGGAAGCTATTCAGGGAGAATTTTACGTCAGACGTACGTAGGCTTTCATTAGTACTCCACATAAATATCGCGCTTGGAAAGTTTCTAAATAAAAAAGCAACTAGCTACTCGATAATCTGATGGACGATCAAAATGTGTGGAAGCTAGTCAGTCTGCGTGAAAATCAACAGGAGTTTCAGATATTTTTGGTCCAAAATCTTCAAAGATGTCATGTAATTCGTAAACCAGGTCAAATAATACAACTTTTGTCGTAGGAACGAACAGTTCAAGAAGGGGGACCGGGTGAAAAAGCTGTCTCACGTGCTGTCAAAGTACACGGAGAAATATTGCAAAGAACGTCGTCCAAAAATTCGTGGGCCCGTTCGTGGTGATAGAAGTTATGTCACCGAACGCATACAAACTCTTCACAAGATGTTCACCAATCCGGCCGTTGTCACTCATCACACCTTTAGCGATATAGAAATGCGGACGAGAGTGAAAATCCAGATCACCTGAACGAGCTGGCCCGACAGGCTCAACTCGATAGAGAACTCCTCGAGATTTACAATTCGGACTCGAAGAGATAAACGGATAACGATCCGGAGGTTAAGATCGCTCAGGAATACTGCAAAGGACAGCCACACTCAGACTCTGAGATGGATATAACCAGCGTGGTCGACTTCATAAACGATCACATACGCGACAAATTGCTAAGAGCACAGTCGAGAGGGGAGTTCCAAATGGACGGCACGGTGTTGGGCCAATGAGTCAGCGCCTTCGAGGCACTGGGGCAGCGACCACCTGTTACAAACAGAGCACAGAGCTCTGTCGGATCGAACATAAGCCAGCTCGATCAGCTAAGGGAAGACGTCCTCCGGGTGGCTCCGGAAGTGCAGCCTAGGCTAACATCACCATCAACGGGCGTCCGTGATGGTGATGGTTTACAATCGCCGATATAAGCAGTGTAAATTTAAGTAAACATTTAACTTCAATTTCAATTATTCCTTCGATCAGATAGTCATATTTGGCGTATGTTGCATTTGGTTCAAGGCGATCGTTACGTTTTTTTATTTATTTATTTAAAATGACAAGCGATTACAAATCACAATCATAACTGATGCTCATACTTAATTAAGTATAGGTTTAAGCGAAATTAATGATAAGTAATATAGCTTAGTACCCGATTCCAACGATTACTGATTATGATTGTGGTGTTTACAAAAATAAATCATAACTTTTAAGAAACGCCAGAGATGGTGAAGGATGCCTAGAAGTCTGTTTAATCGTATATGTCGAATGTTGTTAGGGAGGAATTGTTTTAGTTTAAATACCTAAAATAAACGCACACAGAACCGACTTTCAATTGCCTGGCTGCGAACAGTAAGGACAGTTTGGCTGGAACGGATTACGTACAAGCAGAATCTGCTTTAGTTAAAAAATTCTGACTTGAATTTTTGGATTAAATTATGAGATGACCTTAATCCATTATCAATCATCAGAATCTGGGCTTGTACATTATAAAAATGCCAGCACTGATCACTCTGTTTTTCTTTTCTTTTTTATGTCTTCAATCACCAAGCTCGTGCAAACTAACATAAACGTACACAAAAATTCACCACGAAGCCCTACGACTAGGCAGACGTAAGGATTGGCTGTGCGCTTGACCTTCCGTCGGCAAATTCGAAAGGCTAGAAATCAAACAGCTATGGATATCTAAAAGTTAAGACTTGTACTATCTGCGTGCCGACGAATCACGTCATGCGATAAAACGCTTTTCCGGTTATAGAAAAGAAGGCGGAAGTGAATACCTGAAATTCATTATGCGTCTTGCCTCTGTTACGAGCACTTGTTTATTCTCTGTCGAATTTAATCGGGTTACCATATGTTTGTAATATGTGGAGGGTCTAAACATGTTTCAATTAATATCTTAGTGAAATAAAATGATGTGGCGCTTAACTACATAGCTTAAATAATTAATGAAAAAATAGTAATATCTTTCTAAAAGTTAATCTAAAGGTCATAATATATATTCATAATATGATGAAATATTGATTAATTGAATCACATATTTACACGAAAAAATTATTCATTGAAATTAATCCAATTAGTTCGGTAAATGAAGAAAATTCTGCATTCAAATTAAGTTTATACAGTCCCTGGCCATATTATTAGAAAGCGCATACATAATATAATGAGTTTTATCAAAAAGTAGTGATTTAGATTGAACTGTATCATTACCACCTTAAGCAGCCAACTCGCATTGATGCGACGAGGCATGCTGTCTATAAAACTCTCAATTTTTCTTCCTATCTCTAGATTATGTTGTCAAGTGTCTTTGACTATATGAATCAGCACTGGCTTTTTTTGCAAAAATACAAGTACTGTTAAGGCGTGCTAACATTCTTAAAATAAAACAACAAAAATAATATAAAATACTTATTTATTAGCTTTGATCTAGTAATACGGCCAGTTACTGCGATTATTTGACGATTTAATACAAAAGAGCTACAAAAAACACAAAAGGCTGACGTAATATCGCAATTCCAAAAGTGAAAATTCTGATATGTACTAATTGATATAAGGATTACATTATGTCCATACCAATATGTTATAAAAAGATTGCAAAGTAATGTAAATTTTTATTAAATGAATTACATGAAGTTTACTTTCGTGCGATATTAATTATTACCTTCATAGAAAGGATAGATTACAGATTTTTACAGAAAGGCCGTAGCAGGATAAGCATGGTTTGGGTGCCCCCGCTCGGATGTGATTCATGTTGCGGGGGCAAGTAGCTTCCCCTATAAGATAAATTTACCCCAGGTATCAACTAAAAAAAATTTTCCACGAAAGTTACAAACAAATTTTGAAAAATTTAAAAATTTAATTTTCTCGAAAACGGCTTTACCGATCATGATGGTCAAAATATATGTTATAGAGGGTACTAAGGAAGTTCCTAAAAAAGTTCAATAATCAATTCTGTTGATTATAAGATGATTAAAAAAATAATTAAAATTTTTTAATAATTTTATTAAAAGGAGGTACTTCTTGAAAACCAAAAAATTTTTTTCTGTATCATGCTCACATTCAAGGTATCAATATATATTTTTGCGGAAATGAACAAAGCATTACTTCATAGTTTAAAAAAATAAATACTACTTTTTGGCCCCTCAAATTTATGCAATTCTATAAGAATGGGGGCCAACTTAATTTTTAGCTTATGACGCAGTAAGTTATACGCAGTGGTGTAATAAAATTCAGATGGAACAGCATTATTCGACTAAAAACAAATTTTATCGTGAATTCCCCAGTCATAGTGTCCATCGATTATAAGTGGATACAAAAATACTTCTTTTTGTTTACTGCTGACTTTCGCCAAACTATTTTCATGTTTGCCCAGGATGCACCGCGTGGAGGTCACCAGTCAGATTATCATCTCTTAATTTATTTACATTATATACAACTATATACATACTGTATTAATAACTTAACAAAAC
>JAAAKG020056163.1:0-41019 GCA_010014905.2 Druon quercuslanigerum | reverse complement strand
AAGGAGAAAAGCGAATAAATTTAGAAGATATTCAGGAATTTTAGAAAATTTGAAAACTAAAATATTTTAAATTTCCGGAAATAATTCAATTATTTTCAGATTTGTTTCAACCGCTATAATTGCTCAAATAACTTTTAAAGTCGTTAAGGAAGGAATTTATTATTTTAAATTAATTCTGCCTATGTAGGCCTAACTTTTTTTTAAAAAAAAGGTAATTTTTTCGTTAAAATCCTAACAATTTTGTTTTAACAAATAATTAATCAATCCTAAAAAAATTTAAACATTAAATTGAAGGTATTTCGATTTTGAAACATGCTTTGATGCTGGTATTTTTTCGATAATTTTCCTCTACTAAAAACGTCTGCAGATATATTGTTCATTTCCGCGATGTTCCGGGAATATCGCTTAAGAATGTTTAACATTTTATAAGACCCAAAAAGACACTTAACAAAAGACTAATCCAAGAATTTTTATACAACATTTATTTTGAAACCGATCAACATGTATGAAAACATTTTGAATTCTCGTATCGTCATAAACCACTTATCTTTAACTCCACGCTATCATTAAGTAAAAGAATCATTTCTCAAATTTATGTCTTGCCGTTAATGGGTTTTCTACTTGGGGGCCACCCATAAACTACATTGCCAATTTTGGTTTAAATACAAAAAATAGAAGAAAACCTTTAAAAGTAGAGGAAATAGAGCGGTTTTTCATGAACATAGGGGAATAAAAGGGGATGTATTTCTAACAAAAGACAATTAATTTTTAACAAAACACTTGCATTCACAACCTAACGGTTGAAATTTCAAGTAACAGAGAAAAGATTTCCAAACAAATAGTTACATTTTATAGTTAAAAAGATGATTTTTCAGATAAGAGTTGAATTTTTAACCCGATTTTTCAAACAAGAAAGATGCATTTTTTACCATGAAAAAAAATTTTTTAACAAACGACGAATTTGCAGCAAGTTGAATTAAGAAAAAAAAATAATTTTTTAACCAAATAGTTATATTTTTAACAGAGTAGTTGAATTTTTAATCCCAAGGTATAAATTTTCAATAAAAATATTAATTTTCTATGAAATAGTTTAATTTTCAACACCAAAACAACCAAAACTGTTGGATTATTAACAAAACAGACAAATGTTTAACCAAATAATGTAACTTTTAATTAAAATTTATAAAATTTTAATAATAAATGAAATGATGAATCTGCAACCAAAAAAAATTAATTTTTAATGAAGCAGTTTGATTTTCAACCAAATATTAGAATTTTTGACCGAACGAGATAAATTTAAAACCAAAAATATAAAAGTATACTCTTTAATTAAAATTAAAAAAAAAAATCTGATTTGTTTCTACCAATTCGGTTCACATTTAAACGAAAGAAAGAGAAAAAAGTTATATAAGTTCAGAGCGTTACCCCTACTGACCCCCTGACCCCTCAAAGGTAAATGAAAAAGATTTTCTAAACCATTTTTTATATTTTAGAAGGAATTCTTTATCTAAAGTATTAAATAACGAACATTTTGAATTTTATTCCAAATGAAATTTTTAATTGTCGGTAATAAGTAATAGAACACAGGTAATCTTTTTAGCGATGGCTTACCAAACAGAAACTTAAAATTTTATTTTAGGTTCAATTTCGTGCCTTACCAAAAGTTCCTTCTCTACTTAAACAGTTTCGTAATTTTCTGCTTTTTAAGCATCAATTCATTATTTACAGTATCGGATAACAAAAATTTTGAATTATATTTCAACTTTAACTTTTTAATTTTCAGTAATAAATAATAGAGTAGAGGTAAGCTTCTGGGCGGTGGCTTACTAAAAATTCATTTTCTACTCGACTAGTTTTATATTTGTCTATTTTTCAAGCAGCAATTCTTTATTTACAGCATCAAATAACAAAAAATCCCAATTTTATATCAACTTTTATTTTTGGATTGGAGTAATAAATAATAGAGTTAATCGTATCAATAGTGTCTTGCCAAAAGTGACTTTTCTACTTAACAGTTTCGTAATTTTCTAGTTTTCAGGCAGCAATTCTTCATTTACAGTATCGGATAACAAAAATTCCGAATTTTATTTCAACTTTTATTTTTGGATTGCAGTAATAAATAATAGAGGTAATCGCATCAATAGTGTCTTACCAAAAGTGACTTTTCTACTTAACAGTTTCGTAATTTTCTAGTTTTCAGGCAGCAATTCTTTATTTTATTTTAACTTTAATTTTTAATCTGCAGTAATAAATAATAGACTGGAGGTCATTTTCTCGGTGGTGGTTTACCTAAAATGCCTTTTCTACTCAATAGTTTTATATTTTTCTATTTTTAAAGCAGCAGTTCTTTATTTACAGTATCGGATTACAAAAACTTTGAATTTTATTTCAACTTTCATTTTTGGATTGCAGTAATAAATAACAGAGTTAATAATATCGATAATGGCTTCCCAAAAGTGCCTTTTCTACTTAAACAGTTCCTTAATTTTCTGCTTTTCAGGCAGAAATACTTTATTTCCAGTATCGGCTAACACAAAATCTCCATTTTATTTTCGCTTCAATTTTTAGTCTGCAGTAATAAATAATAGACTGGAGGTCATTTTCTCGGTGGTGGATAACCAAAAATGCCTTTTCTACTCAACGAGTTTTATAACTGTCTATTTTTCAAGCAGATGTTCTTTATTTACAGTATCGAATATCACAAAATCTGCATTTTATTTCAACTTTAATTTTTAATCTGCAGTAATAAATAATAGAGTTAATCACATTGATAGTGTCTCCCCAAAAGTGCCTTTTCTACTTAAACAGTTTCTTAATTTTCTGCTTTTCAGGCAGAAATTCTTTATTTGCAGTATCGGATATCACAAAATCTGCATTTTATTTTAACTTTAATTTTTAATCTGCAGTAATAAATAATAGACTGGAGGTAATTTTCTCGGTGGTGGTTTACCAAAAATGCCTTTTCTAATTAACTAGTTTCATATTTGTCTATTTTTCAAGCAGCAATTTTTTATTTACAATATCGGATAACAAAAACTTCCAATTTTATTTCAACTTTTATTTTCGGATTGCAGTAATAAATAATAGAGTTAATCATATCGATAGTGCCTTACCAAAAGTACATTTTCTACTTAAACAGTTTCGTAATTTTATGCTTTTCAGGCAGAAATTCTTTATTTACAGTATTGGATATCACAAAATCTGCATTTCATTTTAACTTTAATTTTTAATCTGCAGAAATAAATAATAGACTGGAGGTAATTTTCTCGGTGGTGGATTACCAAAAATGCCTTTTCTACTCAACTAGTTTTCTGACTGTTTTCAAGCATTAATTCTTTGTTTACAGCATCGGATAGCGAAAATTTTGAATTTCATTAAACTTTGATTTTTAATTTGCAGTAATAAATAATAGAGGTAATCATATCGATAGTGTCTTACCAAAAGTACCTTTTCTACTTAAACAGTTTCGTAATTTTTTACTTTTGAGGCAGCCACTCTTTACTTACAGTATCAGAAAACAAAAACTTAGAATTTTATTATAGGTCCAATTTTTAATTTACCATAATAATTTATAGAATAGAGTTAATCTTCTTGATCATGAATTACCTAAAGTGCTTTCTCTCCTTAAACAGTTCCTTAATTTTCTGCTTTTCAGGCAGCAATTCTTTATTTACTGTACCGGATCTCACAAAATCTGCATTTTATTTTAACATTAATTTTTTTATTTTCCGTAATAAATAATAGAGTAGAGGTAAGCTTCTGGGTTGTGGCTTACTAAAAATTCCTTTTCTACTTAACTAGTTTTCTGTCTGTTTTCAAGCATTAATTTTATCTTTACAGTATCAGATAGCGAAAATTTTGAATTTTATTTAAACTTTGATTTTTAATTTGCAGTAATAAATAAAATAGTGTAGTAGTTGACATTGAGAAAATGTGCTTTGGCATTCATGAGTCTGCTGGCGCCTGGCGTTCTGGCACAGCTTCGGGATTCTCTTGGCGTCGATTTAGAGGTTCGGGTAGTCTCTGGCGACTAATTTTGAGCCGGATAAGACACGTTGGGTCAGGTTCTGATCTTGCGGTCCGGTGGCTGTGGCGTCGGTGGTCGTATAGGCTCGTCTTGCTTTAGAAAGCTAAATTCGCCAGCATTCAGTAGGTTAAAGTAGAAAATTCGGTTTGACCTCGATTTAGATGCACGTAGTTGAAAACGCAAAAGACCTTAGAGGCTCACACAAAACACGCAATTACACTTTTTTTGCATTGTCTCATTTTAATACTTATGTGCTGAAATAGCTTTCTGCCATTTTTCATAGAATCCAAATACAGTCTTCATTTGGTATGAAAGAAATTGTTTATTCATGAAGATAGAGTATTCTACTTTAAAAAATAATTTTAAGAGAGTCAAAGTATCCTGAATCCTAAATCCTGAAATATCAAACCGATGCATATTTATTCTGTTTGTCAACTTCAGATAAAAATTAAATTATTTATTTTCTGTTTCAAAGTGTTTCAAGTAAAAAGATAGAGTTTCTGCTAAATAATTGAATTATAAACGAAAAAAACATCACTTTTCAACAAAATAGTTCAATTTTCAACCAAAGAGAGGATGTTTAAATTAAAAATATGAATCTTGATGGAAAATGTATTTTTAAATAAAAAGTGCAACCGGCATCAAAATAGTTACATTTTTGAAGAAAATGATAGTTTATAATAATAGGAAATAATATTTTTACCGAAAATGCAATAGTGAAATTTTCAGTTAAAAAGATTATTTTGCAAAAAAAGGAATAATCAACAAAATAGTAAAATTTTCAATTAAAAAAATAAATTTTTAACAAAGGGATTCAACTCTCAATGAAATCGTTAAATTTTCAACTAAAACAGAAGAATTTTTAAGCAAATAGTTGGCTCTTAGAAAAAATTGAATTTTTAGACAAAAATGGAATAGTTAAGTTTTCAGATTATAAAATTATTTTCCAACTAAAAGTAAATCTATTTTTCAACCAACTAGATGTATTTTCAACTAAAAAAGAGTTTTCAAGTAAAATTGGAATCTTTAACTTTTCATTTAAAAAAGTTATTTTTTAACGACAAAAATTTGTATGTAGAAAAAAATTATTTTTAACAAAATATTTAAAAATTTCACTACAATAATGAATTTTAAACAAAATAGTTGAATGCATAAACAAAAAAGAATAATTTTTCAAGCAAATGGTTGAATTTTAAAAAAGAAGATAAATTTTCTGCCAGATGAGATGAATTTTTAAATCAGAAAGACGAATTTAAACCCCAAAAAGATTTGTCAGTCAAAAGAAAAATTTAACAAAATTGTTGACTTTTTAAATCCATAAGGCAAATTTTTAACCGACGAATTAAGCTCAAATTTTCTAAATTTTTTTAATTGAAAATTTAAATCTTTGTTTACAAATGTATCTTTTTCATTTTTTCTTTTTCATTCAACTATTTTGTTGAAAATTCATAATTTTAGTAAAAAATTCATCTTTGTGGTTTGAAATTCAATTACTTCACTTAAAGATTCATAACTTTGTTTAAAAAATTTAATATTTTATTAAAAAATCCCGTTTTCTTTTTTGTTTAAAAACAGTTTGTTTTCATTAAAACTATTTTTTATTGAAAATTCAAAAAAAGTTATTCAAAATTTAACTCTTCGAGTAAAAAATTGTATTTTTTAGTTGAACATTCAACTTTTCAAGGTTAATATTTATTAGTTTAATTGAAAATTCAAATACATAAAATAAAGATTCATAACTTTGGTCGAAAATAGTAATATTTTTAATAAAAATTCCTTTTTTTGGTTAAACATTAATTTTTTTACTTCAAAAAATAGCTATTCTAATTTGAGTTAAAAAATAAAATGTTTTAATTTAAAATTTCCCTATTCAGTTTAAAATTTGTCTTTTTTTATCGAAAATTTAATTATTTGTTTAAAAATTCATATATTTGGTTGAAAATTTATCTTTTGGGTTCAAAGTCATATTTTTTATTTAAAAATTCAACTGTTCTTGTTAAATATTCATAATTTCAGTAGAAAACTCAACTGCTTGGTCAAAAATGTGTATTTTCAAGTTGAAAATTCAATTATTTGTTTAAAAATTCATAAAAATGAAAATGCATGTACTTCTTTAAAAATCTTTTGTTTTTCTCGATAATTGTTTTTGGTGTTAGAAAATTCGTATTTTTGGTTGAAGATTGAACAATTCCAAATCTCCTGTTTTAGTAGAAAATTGGTTCTCTTCTTTTAAATTTCATCTTTTATTTATTTATTCTTTTATTTATTCATTTATTTATTTATTCCAGTAAAATCTATATAGATTTCACTAAAAATGTACTGAAATGTACAGAAAATCCTTAGATTTACCGAAACTTTCCAAATTTTCTAAAAATCCAGTTTTCCATATTTGTACTAATCCTGTTGTACATTCTCCGAATATTTTGTGTACATCTAGTGGACTAGTTTTGAGGTTCAATATCACTAAAAAGCCAGCACGCATCTGCGTGGAAATGATTGGCGGGAAGGCATCGAAGTAACGTTCAATTTCGAGATTGGCAACCTCTCACCTGCTCGAATCTGAACCCATCAGAAATACAGGAATTGCTCGAATCCTATTGCACTTTTTTAATCTTCATTCAGATCAAAGGCATGGGGATCTATCACTGTTATCAGGCTGTGATTGGCTTAGCCAATGGCTTCGCATCCATTCGCAAATTTACACCACTTTTGTCTCGAAACGTTCTTTTATTAACTCGGGATCTAAGGGGGCGGATTGAAAGAGCTTAACAATATGGCGACCTAAATTCACGCCGCATTCAAACTTCAGCGCGAAATGGATATAATGGGAAGGTGTGACAGAAACTGACATCGCGGCCCGCATTCAACGCCGATGAATGGATTTATGTATTTATGTAAAGGGAATTCACACACTAGGATGTAGTCCTATATATAACACTCCACATGCATGTGTGCTGTTGCGGATCCAAAAGCGACAGCTGATCGTTTGCAACAAGAAGCTACTTTGGATTTTCTGTTTACGCTAAAGATTTCTCAAATTCAGGATTTTTTCTGCATAATTGTAAAGAGAATTCACACACTAGAATGCAGTTCCATATACATGCATGTGTGCTGTTGCGGATCCAAAAGCGACAGCTGATTGTTTGCAAAAATTATCTGTCTGGTTTTTCTGTTTACGCTAAAGATTTCTCAAGCTCAGGATTTTTTCTGCATAATTGTAAAGAGAATTCACACACTAGGATGTAATTCTATATATATTCATGTGTGATGTTGTGGATCTAAAAGCGCTAGCTGATCGTTTGCAACAAGAAGCTACCTAGTCTTTTCTGTTTACGCTAAAGATTTCTCAAATTCAGGATTTTTTATGGAAAATAGTTCACTAGACAGAAAAAAATTGGCTTTACTAAAGTTATGGATTAAATAAAAGTTGACGCCTTTTAAAAGTTTTTCTCCAAATAGAAACCTGCGAAGACCCAAAAGTGTTTCTTTGGAACACATAATTTAATCAATAATTTAATTCTCTTTATTAAATTATGTCCGTCAGAGTTTATGAAATATGTGCTTTAACGTAAAAGTTTTTTTCACTATTAACTATATAAAATTTCTTAGTTTTCCAAGAAATTAGATTGTCTCTCTTGAATTTGGGTTCCTTTGGAACAAATTGTTCCTTTTGGGTTCCTTTTCAGCAAATGGGACTTTTTTTGTTGCAGCACCTTAGGAAATAAAAATTATTTCTCTAACAGAAACTCCAGTTTTTTTTCTGTGACAACCGTGTATAGATAATTTTTTTTAAATTAAATCAACAAGAATTTTGGTTAAATATGCCCTTACTAAATTTTCTGGTTGAAGCAATCAGAATTTCTGGTTAATTTGACCAGAATGCTCGTTACTCTAACCAGAAAAAATAGTAAGGGCATTTTTAACCAGAATTCTGGTTAATTTAACCAGACATTTTTTTCAGTGTAGAATTTTTTGTTTTTTTCATAAACAAGGAGTTTTATTCAACTGAAAAAATCTAGACAATCTGGAATTGTCAAAAAAAATTTCAAAGGCTTTTCTAATTTTTATTACATTGCAATATAAAATTAAATGACAATAATCCTTGTGTACTCAAAAAAAAATTATCTGCTTCAGTGAAAATTTCTTCAAATCAAAGAAAAATATTCATTGCCCCTGAAACAGAGAAAAGTTTCGTTGATTCAAAGAAATGTTTTCAAATCAAATCAATGGTTTTTTTTTCTTTCAAATAACATTTTTTCATTGATTTCGAAAAAAATTTTTGTATATTGAAGTTTTTTGCGGTTAAATAAAAAAAACTTATGTTGAAGAACTAGTTTCTTTAATTCAAATTATCGAATCAATTTTTTTTTAGAAATTATCTTTTTGAACTGGAGTTTAATTTCACTAATTTCTAATTTCACTACCATATTTATGGTAGGAAATTAATTTTCTTGGTTGAAAAATCATATTTTGATTTTTTTTCTTTTGACTGAAAAATCTTGCTCAGTTAAAAGTTCCACTCATATTGAAAATTCTCCTATTTTGCTTGAATTCTACTACTTTTGATTAAAAATTAAATTTTTTTATTTCCAATATCAACAATAAAAAGCTCGTTAAGATATTATCTTTTTAAAAATGAAAATCCAACTATTTGGTTAAAAGTTAAACGCTTTTGATAAAAATTTTTTTTTTAGTTCAAGGTTCATCATTTTAAATGAAAATTTTTCTCTTTCGTTGAAAATTTATTTATTTTGTCAGAAATTCGTTTTTTTTGTCTAAAATTTATTATTTTTTAAAATGATAATTTAACTATTCTCTTTTTTATTATTTTTTGAAATGACAATTTAACTATTCTCTTTTTGGTTAAAAAAAATGATCTTTTTTCGTTTAAATTGTAGATATTTTTGTTGGAAATTAAACTTTTTGGTTAAAAATTCATTTTTTTAGTAAAAAATAGTTTAAAAAAAGATTTTATTTTTTAAACTTTATCTTCTGTTTAAAAGAAATTCTACTATTTTAGTTAATTATTACCCCTTTTAGTTGAAAATTAAACTACTTGATTGAAGATTCCTGCTTTTTGGTAAAAATTAGCGTTTTCGTAGAAAAAGGTTTTTTTTTTTGAAAATTTATCTTTTGGCTTGAAAACTCAATTATGCCAGTTAAATATTCACCATTTTAGTTAAAAATTTATTTTTTTGATAAATGCAACTACTTATAATTTATGATTGAAAGTTGAAATATTTTGCTGTGTTTTTTTGTTTAAAATTATTTTTTCACTGAAAATTTAACTAATTAATTTTTGATAGAAAATTGTTCTCTTTTATTTCGAAATTCAACTATAGTTGAGAAGTCTACTATTTAGTTACAAATTCATGTATTTTTCGGCGAAAAAATTTTTTCCAGAAAAAATCCTAAATTTGAGAAATCGTCTTTCTTGGTAGAAAATTTATTTTTTCTCTTGAAAATTTAAGTATTTGGTCCTTATTAGAAATTCAATATTTTTACTTCAAAATTTGAGAACTTGAAGCTTCTTGAACTGAATTTAAAATAGTGTTCACATTAATTTGACTTAAATATGCACTGAATTTTAAGTATAAAAAATAAAATAAAAAAGTGTTTCAATTATAATTGAAACGCATGAACTCCTAGGATCAACTCAAGAAATTATGAATTAATAAATAACTTCGGTATTCTAGAAACTTCTACCATTAAGAAATTATACTTTAATAAATTATTCTTTAAATTATCTTTTAATAAAGTGATCTTCACAAATGAAAAAAACAGTTATTAAATAATAAGTTAATTAATATTTAATTTAAATTTAATATTAACAAGGTCTGAAGGAAACATAATTTTTTCCAGGATTTGAGTACTCTAATGAACCCGTTTATCAACCTTTCTCGAGATCTCGCCCTTGAGTTAAGCTTTTTCATTATTGCGCTCTGGTTGCGAAATTTTACAAAGAATTTCGCAATTTGCACATATTTGTTGTAGAATGAAATTCATTATTCATTATCAGCTGCACATTGCATGCTGAAAAAATCATAAAAAAATATATCTCTCAGGTTTCATATTGGTTCGCAGTATTTCTTCATACAATATTGTTAATTAATTATGCATTCATATTGGAATTTTGAAAGGAGAGAATTTCTTGTTTTTAGTTTTGAGTCTCCATTTTTTTCAGATCAACAGAAATATTTTTCAGCAATTTTTTGGAATTGTTTTGAAAGAAATTTTTTTGGATTTGTGAGAGTAAAATTTGAATTCGACGATATTCAGGCCACTTTCATTTAACAATTCGCACCACTGTCCTGGTTTCAGAACACATGGCTTCATTTCCACTTTGTTTTCTATGCTTAAATAAAGTTTGAAGAATGCCTATCAATACAATAGGTTTCGTGATTTCATGATTTAATTAAAAATTAAAATTTTCTAATGAATTATTAAAAATATTATTAATGTTTTTTTCGTTTAAAATTATTCTTTTCAAAAAAGTGATAAAAATAGTATTCAGGATTGAAAATAAAAAACATTTAGCCTATGTGAGTTTTTTTTACCAAGAAATAGCATTTATAAACAAAAATTATTGTCAAGATTCTCGATTATCAAAAATTTTAGTTTCTGTTCGCTTTTTACGCCAGAAGTTGGTATTTTCAATAAAAAAATTATTAGAGAATACAAAAAATAGAATTTTCTAAAAACTAACGTTCTTCAATTTTGTTAGCGTTTTTCTTTACTGGAAATTGATATTCATTATTAAAAATCATTAGTTTTTATAGGTTCATAATTTTTTTAAACAATTTTAGATTGCATTAGCGTTTAATACAAAAAAAATGAAATTTTAAATTAAAAATTATGAACGTTCGAACAAAATTTGCAATTGTTGAAAAGTTTCAGATATTTTTAATAAAAAATAATTAGATTTCAAAGAATATAAACCATTTTTCAAGAACTTTAGGCTATACTGGGTTTTTTTTTTTAAATTGCTAGTTTGAAAGAAAAATCATAAATCCAATGATTTTTTTTAATAGTAAAATTTAGAACCCTAAATAATTTAGATTTTTTAGTGTTTTTCGGGAAAATAAAATTTTTTTTTTAAATAATTATATTTTAAAGAAGATTAATCATTTCTGGACAATTTTAGGCTACTTTGACATTTTAAATCGAAACTTAGTATTTTCGAAACCAAATCATTATAATTTGAACAAGATGACCAATTAAAAATTTTCGATTATTTTCGTATTTTTCAGTGGTAATGTGTATTTTTAATAAAAAAAATTGATTTCAAAGAAGGTTCTCAAATTTGAAACAATTTTCGGTTATATTGGTGTTATACACCAGAAATCGGTATTTCTAGTAAAAAAATCATTAGATTTAGGAAAAAATTAAAATGTCTGTAATTACAAGTTTCGATATTGATTTCGAAACAATTTTGGAAGAATTTTGTTAACAATTATTTATAATGTTCCGTCTGATATTGCTTTTTGTTGGAAAACGAAATTTTTATTTAAAAATCGTCAGGTTTTGAAGTAGATTCAAAAATTTTGTAAGAATGTTATGTTAAATCATTGTTCCGCATTAAAATTGTTTTTAAACTAGAAGTCGTTTTAATCTGAACAATACTGAAATTTTGTCCTCCACTTTGAACAATTTAGAATTTTTTCTTTCGTAAAAAATTATATTTTTAACAGTTGCAACTTCAACTATGCAAAATTGAAGAAAAGTAGCAATTGCATTTTAAACTTTTGGAAATTTAATTTTTTTTATTGTTAACTCTTGAATTTTTGATTGTTGAAAATTTAATGGTATAACGCTTAATAGTTTCTTTTAAAAACAAATTAACACTGAAAAAACATGTCACGTTTATAAAGAATTATTATAAAAAATGCAAATAGAAAATTGAAAATTTAGTCTTCAACAGAAAATAAAAGAAAATCGTAAATTGAATTTTCAGCTCTTGTGAATTTAACATTTTAAGATATAATTTCAAATTTCAAACATTTTAAAAATTATTCCTTAAAAATATATCTATTATAGTATCAAGAAAATTTAATTTTAAATTTAGAACTATTGTAAATGCTATTGAAAATGGTAAAGTCAAATTGTTTTGATTTTAAACAATATTTATATTATTTAAACAACAATAGGGTATGTTAGCGTTTATCATCAGAAATCGGCTATATTAAACAAAAATCATTAAACTTTGCAAATAAATGTTATAAATTTTGAATTAATTTTCATCAATTGTTGAAAGCAATTTTGCGTTCTTTCTGTCGTAAAAAATTATATTTTTAACAATTGCAACTTCAACTATGGAAAATTTTAGAAAATTAGCATTTGAATTTTCAACTTTGCAAAATTCAATTTTTGTTCATTGTCAACACTTGAATTTTGGATTACTAAAAATTTAATGGTATAACTCTTAATAGTTTGTTTTCAAAGCAAATTAACACTGAAAAAAACATGTAACTTTCATGAACAATTATTATAAAAAATTCAAAAAGAAAATTCAAAAGTTAGTCTTCAACAGTGGAAAATGAAAGAAAATCGTAAATTGAATTTTGAGCTCTTGTGAATTTAACCTTTGAAGATTTAATTTTTTATTTTTAACAGTTTAAAAATTAATCCTTAAAAATACATATGTATGTTAGCCTTTATCACCGGAAATCGGTTATATTAAACAAAAATCATTTAACTTCGTAAATTAATATTATAAATTTCGAATTAATTTGCATCAATTATTGAAAATATTGTCTTTGCTTTTTTCCCTAATATTTTGGATAATAGATACCATAAAATAAAAAAAGTTTGTAACAATATTAATTCTGTATTTTGACTTAAAAATTGGGCGATTCAACAAAAATTGAACAAGCGCGTGTTTGTTATTTGGTAAATTAAATTTTTATTTATTAAATTTAAAAATTACAATTAGGCATGATTGAGTTGCAGGTCGAAAAAGAAGTGTTTATCGTGTAAATTGGATTTTATCGGAAGTTGTAAATAACGTCTCTACGTGTTTCGAAACTCTTTCGCCATCCAAGAACCTGTTATATATGTTCGCTAATGGGCAATACATCCCGATAATGTCGTATTATTATGTGCTTTTTGTGGAAAGAAAAATGGTCAGGATGACATATAAGATATAACTTTAAAAAAAATTTATTGGACGAGTCTGTCATGCAACACGAGACGAAAGTTTAGCAACTCAAGGCACTCAAAACTTCACCATTGTTGTGCTTTTTTTATTACGTGTCGATAATCTCACATCTTCTCTTTAGAAAACAAAAATATGATTTTTCTACCAAAAAAGACGAATTTGAACTTAAGAATGATCAATTTTTAAAAACAAAAGATTTTTCAAATAAAGATGTTAAATTTCAATTAAAGAGGGATATTTTTAAAAAAGATGCTAAGTGTTTAACTAGACCAGTTGAATTTTAAACCAGAAAGATAAAATTTTAAGTTAAAGAATTAATTATTAATTCGAATTGTGAATCTTTAACGAATATAGTTATATATAGTATATTTGGAACCAAATGATGAATCTGTAACTGGAACAGTTAAATTTTCAACCGAAAGGATGAATATGAAAAATTATTAATTTTTGATTAAGTACAGGATTTTTCCACTGGAAAAGATGAATTTTCAACCAAAAATGTATAAATTAATTTTCACACTAAAAACACAATTTTTAAAATAAAAGGTTAATTTGAAATTTTAACGATGAATTTTCAACTAAAATAATAAATCTTTGACTCAAGCAGTTAAATTTTAAACCAGAAATATCAATTCCCAGTTAATATTATCAATTTTTAAATGAACTAGTGGAATTTTCAATCAAAAAAATTAATTTTCGACCAATAATAGATAAATTGTTAATCAGAAAAGAGAAATTTTCAACCTAAACATTAAATACTTAAATTTTGAGTTTAAAAAATGAATTTTTAAACAAGAAATGAATTTTTAACTAAAATGATACAATATTCATCAACTGGAATAGTTTAATTTTCAGTTTAAAAAAATGAATTTTGCACGAATGAAACACTTTTTAACAAAATAGTTCAATTTTTAATTTTAATTCGTGAATTTTCCACTAAAATGATGAGTCTTTAACTGGAACTTTTGTATCTTAAAATAGAAAAATGAAAAGTAAAAAAAGATGAATTCTTAACAAAATACATAAATTTTATTCAGTTTCAGTTAAAATTTAGATTTTTTGTTGAAAATTTCACTATTTGGTCCAAAATTCAACTATTCTTTTGAAAAGTCGTCTCTTTCTATTAAAAGATCAATTATTTGATCGAAAAATGTTTGTTGTTGAGAATTTAATTGTTTGGTTGAAAATTTATATTTCTTGTTTGAAAATTAGCGTATTTTTAAAAAATGCTCTTTTTGCTTGAAACTTTGTCTATTTTGCGTTTAATTTTAATTATTATTTTTGTGATTGTAAATTGCACTTATTATTTAAAAATGTATTTCTTTTTTGAACATTCAAATATTTAGTTGAAAATTTAATTATTTTGTTGAATTGTATCATTTTATGGTGGAAAAGTGAAATTTTTTGCTTAATAATTAATAGTTTACAGTTGAAAATGAAATTTTTTGTTGAAAATTTCACTATTTTTTTAAAAATTCAACTATTTTTATTTAAATTCGTCTCTTTCAAATAAAAGTTCAATTTTTTTCTTGAAAAATATTTGTTCTTGAGAATTCAATTGTTTGGTTGAAAATTAGCGTCTTATTAAAAAATGCTCTATTGCCTTAAAAGTTCGTCTATTTTGCTTTTAATTTTAACTATTTTTTTGTGATTATAAATTCCACTTTTTATTTAAAAATGTATTTCTTTTTTGAACATTCAAATATTTAGTTAAAAATTTAATATATTTTGTTGAATTGTCTTATTTTATGGTACAAAATTAATATTTTTTGCTTAAAAATTAATAATTTACACTTGAAAATGAAATTTTTTATTGAAAATTTCACTATTTCTTTAAAAATTCAACTATTTTTTTTTAAATTCGTCTCTTTCAAATAAAATTTTAATTTTTTTCTTTAAAATTATTTGTTGTTGAGAATTCAATTGTTTGGTTCAAAATTAGCGTCTTTTTTTTAAAAATGCTCTTTTTGATAAACGTTCGTCTATTTTGCTTTTAATTTTTACTATTATTGTTGTGATTGTATATTCCACTTTTTATTTAAAAACGTTTTTTCTTTTTTGAACATTCAAATATTTAGTTGAAAATTTAACTATTTTGTTGAATTGTCTCATTTTATGGTTGAAAAGTGAGATTTTTTGCTTAAAAATTAGTAGTCTATATTTGAAAATGAAATTTTTTGTTGAAAATTTTACTATTTGTATAAAAAATCAACTATTCTTCTAAAAATTTATCTCTTTCTATTAAAAGTTCAATTATTTGCTTAAAAAACATTTGTTGGTGAGAATTTAATTGTTCGGTTGAAAATTTATATTTCTTGGTTGAAAATTAGCGTATTTTTTAAAAATGCTCTTTTTGCTTGAAAATTCATCTATTTTGCTTTTAATTTTAATTATTATTTTTGTGATTGTAAATTCCACTTTTTATTTTAAAATGTATCTCTTTTTTGAAGATTTAAGTATTTAGTTAAAAACTTTATTATTTTCTTGCATTATCTCATTTTATGGCAGAAAAGTGATATTTTTTGCTTAAAAATTAATAGTTTACAGTTTTAAATGAAATTTTTTGATGAAAATTTCACTATTTGGTTAAAAAATCAACTATCCTTCTAAAAATTCGTCTCTTTCGATTAAAAGTTCAATTATTTGCTTGAAACAAATTTTTTGTTGAGAATTTAATTGTTTGGTTGATATTTCATATTTCTTGGTTGATAATTAGCGTCTTTTTTAAAAATGCTCTTTTGGCTTGAACATTCGTATATTTTGCTTTTAATTTTACCTATTATTGTTATGATTGTAAATTCCAATTTTCAATAAAAATTTTTTTTTTTTTGAAAATTCAAATATTTAGTTGAAAATTTAATTATTTTGTTGAATTGTCTCATTTATATGTCTCATTTATTTTTATTTTAAGTGATATTTTTTTCTTGAAAATTGGTAGTTTACAGTTGAAAATGAAATTTTTCGTTGAAAATTTCACTATTTGGTTAAAAATTCAACTGTCCTTTTAAAAATTCGTATCTTTCTATTAAAAGTTGCATTATTTGATTGAAAACTGATTATTATTAAGAATTTAACTGTTTGGTTAAAATGTCATCTTTTTTTGTTAAAAATTATTATTCCTGTTAAAAATTATATTTTTCGTTAAAAGTTTCGTCTCATCTTTTTAGTTAAGAAATAACTTATTTGTTGAAATCTCATTTATTTACTGAAAAATTTAAATATTTATTAAAAAAATTCAACCATTAAATATTTTTAGCTAAAAATTCACCTGTTATTGAAATTTAAACTTTTTAGTTAAAACTCTTTTCTTAACTACTCAACTTTCAACCTTGAAGTTTGAAAATCCCTAAAATTTATTTCCATTTGCCTAAGCCCCATCTTAATTCAAAGAACTGGCACTAAATAAAGAAACCTTTAATTTCCAGTATAATAGTAAAGGAAGGTGTGCCCATTAGGAGTTATTAGCCATTATTAACAGAACATGATAAGCTCGATGGAAAGGTGCTCTCTAGGAGGGGTGGGGGGGGGGATAGAAGTGGAAGGGAGTTCACAGACTGAGCGACAGAGAGCGAAAGGAAGATCGCCAATTACGCTTTTCTCATTCCCAACGCATGCGTGCATTATGATACTCGTCAGCCTATAATCGTGCGTATATTCTTTACGCTTGATTCACACACACACACACACACACACAATCACACACCCATACAGTGGACAAGGAAATGATTGTAATGCAGCATTTAACTACAGTGACATTCAAAATACTCAGCCTGGGGCAGAAACATCTGGGTGGGTGCTTCACGGAAGAGAGAGGGGGGGGGGAGGGGGACCACTAACATGAGTTAGCAAAATGGCCGACAGATTTAGACTTATGTAACTCCATCTGCCGAACGCACGGGTTGGGCAGAGTTGAAAGTCTACTGGAGGGTTTCTTCTCTCTTTTTTAGTCTTTCTCTCCCTCCTTCTGCACTTTTCTGTCTTTCTCTTTCTATTCCTTCCTTTTCCATTCTTCTTTGTTTTCTTTGCTGCTTTTCTTTTCCATTCTTCTTTCTCTTTTCTTGCTAGTTTTTCATCCTTTTTTTTTCTTTATTTTTTCTCTCTTTATACTTTCCGCAATTGGTCTATCATTCTCTCAGTGAGTGAGTCAAGTGGGGAAGGCTCGGGATGGCCGCAAAACGTGATTCGAACGTTTCTGGTTCGATTTGCTGCTTCTGATGTGAGTGCGCGCGCCCACCGACATACGTGGACGTATGAGTGTGTGAGGGAGGGATGCGCTAATTGGCTCATTCTTCTCTCGTCTCTCTTCCTCGCTCCTTCACTCTGAGAGAATCTGTAGCACGCTCAGAAATGACTTGAGCGGATAGACAGCCGGAAATTATTCTTCGCGGATTTCCATGCCAGTGGAAAAGGATAGTCTTAGTCAGACGGCTCAAGTGATTTCAGGTAGTTGGATTGGAGAGATGGTGGGAAATCGAGAATTGTCCTGAATAATGTGAAAACTTTTATAAATGGGGTATTTTATTAAAAATGCGACGTGCAATTTAAAAAATAAATTGTCGATTTTTCGGATTAACTTCAGAAACATAAAAAAAAACGACCAAAAGTCTTCATAGCAATTGTGTTGAACCACCTGTTGGTCAGGCGATTTTTCTAACTTTAATGATATACACTTTTTTCTCTGAAGTAGGGTAAAACTTATCGAAATTTTTTGTTAAAAAATTTATAATAAAATCAGTTTGTCAATTTTTTATCAAAATGTATGGCTCCTTGCTAAAAAAAATTGTAAAGTTTAATTTCTGGATGTCTCATTTATTTTATTATATTTTTTACCAAAAGCTATTGAAGTTAACGGGAAATTTTAAATTGGAAACGGGACAGTAATATTTAACAGGAATTTATTGAATTACTTCGAAATTGGAAACGGGGTCCTAATATTTAAAAGAAATTCATTGAAATAATTCGAAATTGGTTAATAGTTTGTTACTTCAAAACTTTTAAATCTGCCATAAAAGTTGAATTTTTCAGCAAAAGATAAATTTTCTACCAAAAGACGAATTTTTAACCAATGATTTGAATTATTTGTTACAAAATACTTGAATCTTACACCATATAGATGAATTTTCAATTAAAAATGACTAATTTTAATGCATATTGTTCGAATTTTTACTAAATTTTTTTTACAGAAATTGAATCGTAACACATTTCTAAATAAAAATGGAATATTTACATTTTCCGAAAAAAATTTATTTTGAACAACAACAAAAAAACGAATTTTTAACAAAATAGTTGACTTCTAACCAAAGAAGTGAAGCTTTAATTTTTTTAAATAATTTATTTTAATTTGCAATCAAGTGGTGGAAAAGTTGAATTTTCTACCAAATTGTTAAATTTTAAAACCAAAAGTACGATTTATCTACAAACAATTGAAATTTCAAACCGAAAATTTGATGCTTTCAATAAAAAATTAATTTTCTACCATATCGTTAGATTTACGTAAAAATAGTTAAATTTTTAACCAAAGAGTTAAATTTTCAACCAAAATCATGAATCTTTAACAGAAAAGTTGAGTTTCAACTAACTAGCTTTATTTTCCAACAAATCTTTGAATTCTCTAGCCAATAAGATAAATTTTCTGCAAGGCTGTTAAATTTTGAACCAAAAAATATGCATTTTTAAACAAACTGACGAATCTTCTACCAAGATAGATTAACTTTCCACCAAAAAAGACTAATTTTCAGCCGACAAAATTAATTTTTAAACTCAAAAGACGACTTTTTAAGCAAAATTATGACTTTTCAACAAAAATGTTTAATTTTTTATTAGATAGTTGCATTTTTATTCAAAAAGATGAAATTTCTCTTAACACAGATGAATTTTTACATGAAAATATATAATTGAATTTTCACCAAAAAAAGATTCCACTTGACTCTCCGAGGTCAAAATATCAATTCTTTTTAACAAAAAATAAGTTTCTACGAAAAAAAATTGAATTTTCAATCTAAAAAACGAATTTTTAACCAAAGCGGATGACTTTTTATCAAAATTGTTAAAATTTCTGCCTAATAGTTGCATTTTTATTTAAAAAAAAAGATTAAGTTTCTCTTAAAGATACATTTTTTCTTAAAAAAAAAAGTTGAATTTTCATTCAAAAAGACGAATTTTTTTAACCAAAAAGGATAAAGTTTTAACAAAATAGTTGAAATATCTATCAAATTGTTTTGCATTTCTAGACAAAAAAGATAAAACTTGTATTAAAGCAGATAAATTTCTAATAAAAACCAAAAAAAAATTTAGATTATCTCTCATCCAGAATAAAATTCCCTTTCTTTTTAACGCTAATATATAAATTTCAAACAAAAAGTAAATTTAAAAAAAAAATTAAACTTTCAAGAAAACAATAAAATTTTCAACCAAAATGTTGCAATTTTATCCAGAAAAGATCGGAAGTTGTGTGGTTGGATTCCCAGTGGAGCGAAGTGCAGAGATCTTTCCCAGAAAAATTTAATTAAAATATCTTAATAATTTATTTTCAATCTAGTCAGAAACGACCTTAAATATTTTTCATTATTTGAAGAGTTAACTTGATCGATAGATTTGATTCCGTTTTTCACAGATTTTGGAATAACATATACACTGATTGAGAGAAACTACCTCTGATGATAATACAGATTCCTTTAAATTACGTGTCTCATAAATAAAATACCTGGCTTTATTTAACGTATATTTCAGAAAAAATATTTTTCTACAATTTTTCTGCAATGTTCGACAGTAACTATAATATATTTTATAATATATTTTTCTACAATTTTCGACAGTAACTACTTCTGATGATAATACAGATTCCATTAAATCACTCGTATCATAAAACCTGGCTTGAGATACCGTATATTTCAGAAAAAGGATTTTACTTTTGATATCTCTAATATTAGCTTCATTCGAATAGCACCAGATCGGTAATCGTTTTTTTTTTTGGTTGATTTCCAGTGGAGCAAAGTGATGAGATCTTTTCCAGAAAGATTTAATTTAAATATTTAAACAATCTATTTGCAATCTAGTCAGGAATGACGTTATGTATTTTCTGTTAATTGAAGACTTAACTTGATCGATAGTTTTGATTTCTTTTTTTACAGATTGTGGAATAACATCTACAATGTTCGGCAGTAATTCTGACAATGTAACAGTAACCTTTGATGATAATACAGATTCCTTTAAAGTACTCGTATCGTAAAAGCTGGCTTGAGAAAGCGTATATTTCAGAAAAAGGATTTTTCTTTCGATATCTCTAATATTAGCCTAATTCGAATAGCATCGTATCGGTAATCGATAGTTCTATGGTTCGATTCCCAGTGGAGCGAATTAAAGAAGATCTTTTCCAGAAAGATTTAATTTAAATATTTAAACAATTTATTTTCAATCTAGTCAGAAATGACGTTTTCTACATTTGGTATTTGAAGAGTTAACTGGATCGATAGTTTTGCTTTCTTTTTTCACAGATTTTGGAATAACATTTACACTGATTGACAGTAGCTACCTCTGATGATAATACAGATTCCTTTAAATTACTCGTATCATAATTGTAATACTGGGCTTAAGATAGCGTATATTTCAGAAAAAGGATTTTGCTTTCGATATCTCTAATATTAGCTTAATTCGACTACCACAGGACTCATTATCGATAGTTCTGTGGTTCTATTCCCAGTGGAGCAAATTGAGAAGATCTTTTCTCCGGAAAATTTAATTTTTAAAATCTTTTTCCCATCAAGTCAGAAATGACGTTAATTATTTTTTGTTATATAAAGAGTTAACTTTATCGATAGATTGATTTCTATTTTAACGATGGTGAAAAGATATCTACTCTCATCGGTAATAACTATCTCTGATGATAATACAGATTCCTTTAATTACTCGTATTATAAATGTAACACCTGGCTTGAGAAAGCATATATTTCTGAAAAAATTCTTTTTTCGATCTCTCTAATAGCCTCATGGGAAAGCAACTGACCGGCAATCGAAACTAGTTCTATGGTTCGATTCCCAGAGGAGCGAATTGCAAAGATCTTTTTTCAGATTGTGTTTGATTTTGGCTGATTTTATTCTCATAAAACTTTTATAAGTAGTTTCATATTACCTGAAATTTCAATCTCATCTTCATATCCATTATTATAGATATGTGTGTGTGTGTGTTTGTGTGTAGAAGTGGAATGCATTTTGTGAGCACAATGATGCTATCGAGGCTCACAGACACTTTTTGTGCTTACTTCTTTACCACCTCGTAAAACTGCCAGCGACAATGACAAGCTTAGATATGTAACTATGTTTGCGCATTGCACATTCGAATACGAAATATCTAGAAGCACTTCAGTGCCGATTTCTATGAGCGCCCGAGGGCCGAATAAATCAATACTAAGCAAATCAGCTATGTTCTCGGGAGACTGATTAAGTCGAACTTGTCATTTCACGATTTACGCTTCGCTGCTCTACTGAAGCTGAAAGTCAAGATCTGCGGTTAACCCAACTATCGCAGGTTTACAAACATTTGTTTTTAATTAAGAAAATTCAGCAATTTTAATTCGAAACTTGTCTATAAGAGAATAGGAGATTTTTAGACTTTGAAGAAAATAAAAATTTTTGAATTTGAATCTTTTAATGATAATAATATAAAAGAGGTCAGAAAGTTTTCGAGTAACTGAAATTGAGGTTTAGGGATCATCCACAAATTCCGTAAGGCATTTATTTCAAATTTTTAACTCGAACATAGATATAAATTATTTTATTTAAAGAAAAGTAGATTTTTAATGAAATTAGGTTCAGAAAATAAAATTTATTAATAAAACTAAGTCTTACAAACGTATGATTTGAAATTTTTTTAGGGTGAGAATTTATCTTGTGGTTAAAAATTACATTATTTTGTTAAAAATTCAAATTTTTTATGAAAAAATCGTTTTTTGGGTAGGACATTTAACTGCTTAGTTTAGAAATTCAACTTTTTGCATGAAAAATAAAATTATTTTTTAATTTATATTTTCGACTAAAAAGTTCAACTGTTTCGTGAAAACTTGGTCTTTTTCTGTTAAAAATAAAAAAATTTTGGTACAAACTTCAACTATTTGAATAAAAATTACATTTTTTTTTTTAATTTATGTTTTCCTTTTGAAAATTCAAACGTTAAAACGCATTAAAATTCATCCTTCTGACACGAAAATTCAACATTATAGAAGCGATTTTTATATCTTAATGAATGGAAAATTATTCATTTTTTAAAAATTAACTATTTTTTGAAAATTTGTCTTTCCCTCTCTTATCTTGGAAATGTTATCTGGTGTTGTTAAAATGAAACTTTTTTGTTAAAAATATCACGATTTAGTACAAAATTCTTTTTTTTTTTAAATATTTTTTAGTTTAAAATTCGTATCTTTTGATAGAAATTTAATCTTTTTGTTAAAAGTTTTACTATCTTATTGAAAATTTATTCTGCTTAGGTAAAAATTAATCTTTTTAACTGGAAATTTAAAAATTTGGGTTCAAGTTGAAAATGTATCTGGTTTAATTTAAAATTTAACTTTTTTTTTTAAATTTACGTATTTTGTTAGAATTTCTTCTTTTTTATATTAGAAAAGAAATCTCAGAATTCCAAATTTCAGCTTTTTTTAAATTCGTTTCTTTTTCATGTAAATATTTATTTTCTTCAGTGAAACTTTAAATATTCTTTTTTCAGTTTAAAATTGTTTATGTATTTCGTCAAAAATTTGTCTTGTTTAGTTTGTTTTAATTAATCTTCTAATTCTTTTAATTAATTATTTTTTTAATTAATTCTTTTAATTTAATTAATTAATTAATCTTTCAACTAAGATTCGTAATTTTAAATTAAACTTCTACTCTTTAGCTAAAAATTTAAAGATTTTTTTTTCAACATAAACAATAAAAATAAAAACTTGATTATTTCGTCGTTGGTTTAAAAATGAGTTTCTCGATGAAAATTTAACTATCTAGTAAGAAATTGTACTTTTTATTAAGAAATTAATGTATTGTGTGGAAGTCATCTTTTTTTGATTAAAAATGTTTTTTTTTTCGTTTAAAATTGAAATATTCTGTTAAAATTTCGTTTCTTTAAATAAACATATTTTTCCTGTTAAAAATTTAAATATTTCATTTGTTGTTAAGAATACATTGTTGGTGTTTAAAAATTCAAAAATTTTATTAAAAATTTGTTTTTTTGGTAAAATGTTAATATTCTTGATTGAAAGTTCGTGTTTTACAAAAAATTTTAATTTCTGGTTCAATAAACTACTTTATTGGTTGAAAACTTATAATTTGAGCTCAAAATTTTTGTTTTCTGGTTTAAAATATAACTATTTTGATGAAAATTGATGTATTGTCTTAAAATTGATCTTCTTTGGTAAATATATTATCTTTTTGGCAAAAATTTAATTTCTATGCTTGTCAATTAAAATGTTTTGTTGAAAATCCGATTTTTTTAAAATGAAAGATTAATTTTTTCTAAGAAATTTTAATTATTTTATTTTTGTTGAAAATCCATCCTTTTTTCAAAGTTCAACTATTTGATTGAAAATTTATGCATTTTGTTAAGAATTCATATTTTTTTAATACAGAATTAATTTTCTTGGCTAAAATTTAGCCTTTTCACTTAAAAAGATAGTCATTTTGTTAAAAATTAATTTTTTAGACTGAAAATGTAATTATTCCATTTTTGTTAGAAATTTATCTTTTATAGATTTAAATTAAAACATTTAGTTGAAAATTCATGTACTTGGTTTGAAAAAATATATTTTTTTATAGAAATTCAATCATTCTCGCTAAAAATTCCAGTAACTGGTTAAATATTCATTCTCTTAGTGCAAAATTTATTAAAAGAAAAGTGACTAAATAATTCTTTTTATTTAAAAAAAGTTACCAAAAAGTTATTTGATAAAAGAAAGTGATAACGTGGCAGACCTGATTATTCTTGAAAGTTACCTAAAGAGCTTTTTACATAAATTCCCTGATTTTTGATTTTCTGATTGATTGATTTTTGCAATTTTTTTTAGATCTTTGACCAAAAAAATGTCCCGATTTTCGCCTAATTTTGGGGGGGTTTTCTGTCCAAGGTTCATCCAGTAAAATATAATATTTTCAACCAAAAAAAATCCTTGATAATAGAACAATGGTCTTCGTATCAGACTCTCTCTTTGTGGTCTAAAATAAGGCGTCAATTTTCGCAAGTCTCCATTAGCGTCTGTCATTTAGTGTGGAGGTTCTTCTGGTAATATCAAGAGCTGGATCGAGTAACATGCCAGCGGAGTTCTGAGGCTCTTATTGGCCTGATTTTCGCCATTATCAATATTAATAGAGTCTTGGTCCATTAGCCGTTCGAGAGCGCAGTTCCGAGAACGGCCCTGATACTCTCAGCCTTAGGTCTACTTTTTGCTGGGCGTTTATTCACGAGAATCATATAAACGGTTACGCAAACTCGTCATTTATGCTCTTGCAATCGTTACACTTTTTACGTAGGCAGAGAATCTTAAAAATTCGCCCCTTGTGCGTGGGTAAACGGCAATTCTATCGAATGTGAAATTAGCCAAGAATAATAAGACACATTTTTCATTTACAGACACGTCGGCTCTTTAAATCTTTTTATATCCCAAACATTTATTTTCGACCCACACAATTAGTGGTTCTCAACATTTTTTAGTTTTTAGCTTTTTTGTAGCAACTCACAACTCACAACTCACAGCTCACAAATCACAAATCACAACTCACGACTCACAGCTCACAGCTCACAACTCAAGATTCATAAGTCACAGCTAACAACTCACAAAAGAGGGGGAAGTGTGGGAAGTGAGGGGAGGAGGATTAGGGACAGTAATCGGCAAGGAAGGGTAGTAAGGGAAAGGGAAGTTGAAGAAGAGATAAGAAAAGAAGAGTGGTAAGTAGGATAAATGAGGGGTGGGGAATAAAGAAAGTAAAGGGTAATAAATAAAATAGAGGGGTGGGGACTTAAGGGGAAATTTTGAGGGTAGGAAAAATGAGGGGAAATGAGGATAAGTGTGGAGAGGGGGTAGTAGTGGAATGTGAAATGTTTGAGCGACTAATTTACGTCTTAATAGACTACAAAATGATTTTTTATTAACGCAAGATTTTTTTAATTCATATTTTTTAATCCAAATTTCGAAAATCTTTGACTTTCCGTGACCTTTTTCTCAACCATTTTTTTTCCTTTCCCTGATTTGAGAATGAAAGTAAAATTATATTTTACTCTTTTTGGTAGAGTTTAAATGTAAAACAGTTATCTGAATGGAGCAGTGCAAAGTTTTTTTTTATATGGAATATTATTATTTGATAAAGACGTTTTAATGAGCATGTAAATGATGAATGTCATATTTTTAAATATTTGTAATTAGTTTACCAATAATTGACCCAAATTATAAATCAAGAGTCATTTTAAACTCAATGCATTTAATGCAATTTTATTATTCATAAAGTTTAGTAGGACTATAGAAACTCATATCCACTGAATATATTTGGAAGATTTTAATTTAAATTCAGAATTAGCGAAATTTTAAATAAAAAGCGTTGTCAATAACTTACTTTAAAATTCTCTTAAATGCGAACTAAATTAACGAAATACAATAAAAAAATGTACTTTTTTGGTTTAAAATTCATTTTTCTTAGTTGAAAAGTCTACTATTATATTCTAGATTAAAAAATTTTCTTTTTTGGTAGAAAATTTTATTATGTGGCCTAAATATTTGAAAGTTAAACTCCTTCGTAAAAATTAATATTTTTGGTTCAAAATTCGTCTCTTTTGTTGTAAATTTAACAACTTTAATAAAATTTCATTTAATTTTTTTGTGAATTATTTTTTTTACTGAAAAATAACTAGTTCATGTTTCTTTAAAAATTGATGAATTTTGTTCAAAAATTTTCCAAGTTTTTGATTAAAATTTAATTTTTAAAACTAAAAATTTAACTAATCTGATTTGAGTTAAAAATTTATTAATTCAGTTTAAAGATTAATTATCTGGTCGAACAATTGTATTTTCTTCCATACAAAATTAATAATTTTTTTTAAAACGTCTTTTTTCCTTAAGAACTAATCTTTCTAGTTAAAAATTTGTTTACTTCGTTGACTTTTAAACTCTTTGGTTAAAATTTCATATTTTTTGGTTGAAAATTCAACAGTTTTGGATAGAAAATCCGCCTATTTGGTTAAAAATTCAATTACTTCTTTGAAACTTAAAAAAACTTCTTAAAAATTCCTCTTTTTGGTTGAATTAAACTGTTTTTCATTTTAAATAAAAATATTTTTGGTTAAAATATCAAATATTATGTTTTTCTTCGAGTATACATTTTTTACAATTAAAAATTTATATTTTTTTCTTTTAAAAAATTCATCTTTCTTGGTTGGAAACAAACTTGTATAACTTGTATAACTAAATTGTATAACTTGATTTTGACTTAAAATCGTACATATTTCATATTAAAATTAATATGATCTACATACTAATTTTATATTCTTATGAAAAATTAACTTATTCCCCCCGTTTAAGGGATTAAGAAATTTTTCTTTTATTTTCATGAATTTTCCACTAGAAAAGATAAATTTTTAACAATAAAATAGGAAAAAGTACATGGTTAGTTGAAAAAATTAATTTTCAATCAGAAAATAAGAATTTTTGAACAATAGAGTTTCACCAAGAAGGCAATTTTTGTGAGACAGAAAATAATTTTCTAAAAATGAAATAGTTACATGCGACACACAAAAAATTTTTTGCAAAATAGTTTTATTAACTTTCAAGATAATAATAAAATTTTCAACGAAATATAGGAATTGTGAACCAAACTCGATAAATTAGGACCCAAAAATAAAATACTAGATTTTTTAAATAAAAGCATTTAAAGTTTATTGTTGGGTTCCAATGATTTAGTTCACATTTAAGTGAAAAACGAAAAAGAGGGGGAGAAAGGGTACGTTTTTTGAAAACAGATTCACTTAGTTACTTCCACTGACCTTCCCCCTTACCCTGTTGCTAACCGTAATTTTTTCAATCCCCCCCCCCCCCTGCCCCAATTTCTTAAGGCGTTTTTTTTTAATTAATAACTCGAACATACATATCAATTATTTTAATTAAATAAAAGTAGAGTTTTAGTAAAATTAGGTTGAGAGAAAAGAATGTTTTAATAAATAGTAAGTCTTAAAAAATTCAACAGTTTTATTAAGAAGTAATTCTTCTTGGTTGAAAATTCTTCTTTTTTTTAATTTGTCTTTTTTGGGGAGAAAATTTAACTATTTTGTTGGCAAATTTCACTGTTTGGATAAAAATTAACTGTTTTGTAGAAAATTGTTGTTTTTTCGGTTAAAAAATTCAAATATCGTGGTACAAGTTTCAACTATTTGGATAAAAATTAACTTTTTTGTAGAAATTTATGTTTCCGTTTTAAAACGTCAACTGTTTTGTGGAAAATTCGTGTTTTTCAGTTAAAAATGTAAATATTCAGGCACAAGATTCCACTAACTGGATGAAAATAAACTTTTTTGAAGAAAATTTATGTTTTCGGTTTGAAAATTCAACTATTTGTGGAAACTGTATCCTTTTGGTGCGAAAATTTTAGATTATATATACAATTCTTATATTAATGAGCTGAAAATATTTCTTTCTTGAAATTTTAACTCTTTTTTTTGAGAATTCGTCCTTTCTGGTTTTAAAACTATTTTCTTATCGTTATAAGTTTTACTATTTTAATGAAAATTGATTCTGTTTAATTCAAAATGAGTTTTTTAAAATGAAAATCCAACTAATCTAATTTGAGTTGAACATTAATTTTTTTAGTTAAAAATTTAATTATCTAGTCGAATAATTGTATTTTCTTCCATATAATATGATTAAATAATTCTAGTTACAAATTTATTTATTTCGTTGTATTTTAAACTATTTTGTTAAATTTCACATTTTTTGGTTAAAAATTCAACAGTTTTGGATAAAAAATCCGTCCTTTTCGTTGAAAATTCAATTAACTGTTTGCAACTCTGAATACCTTTTAAAAAATCCTCTTTTTGCTTCATGGAAACTGTTTTTCATTTAAAATTAAAAGCTTTTTTAAAAATTAAACATTCATATATTTTCTTTAAAAAAAGTCATCTTTCTTGGCTGGGAACAAATTTTTTTGTGAAAAACTTAAATTTTCTGTTTGAAATTTCTACTAATTATTCTTTCTTGCAAATTGGACTTTTTTTTAGAATTCGTCTTTTTGTTTCTTAAATTATTTTCTCATCTTCAAAAGGTTTACTATTTTAATGAAAATTTATTCTGGTCAGTTCAAAATGAGTTTTTTAAAATGAAAATCCAACTAATCAAATTTGAGTTGAACATTAATTTTTTTAGTTAAAAATTTAATTATCTAGTCGAATAATTGTATTTTCTTCCATATAATATGATTAATTAATTCTAGTTAAAAATTTATTTATTTCGTTGTATTTTAAACTATTTTGTTAAATTTCACATTTTTTGGTTGAAAATTCAACAGTTTTGGCTAAAAAATCCGTCCTTTTGGTTGAAAATTCAATTACTTGCTTGCAGCTTGAAATACCTTCTTGAAAATTTCTCTTCCTGGTTAAATTAAACTGTTTTTCATTTAAAATTTAAAAATTTTCGGTTGAAATATCAACTATTACATTTTCCCTTGAAAACATATTTTTTTAAATTAGAAATTCATATTTTTTTCTTCAAAAAAAGTCATCTTTCTTGTTTCGGAACAAACTTTTTTGTGAAAAACTTTTATTTTCTCTTTGAAATTTCTACTGATTATTCTTTCTTGAAAATTTAACTCTTTATTTGAGAATTCGTCTTTTTGGTTTTAAAATTCTTTTCTTATCGTGAAAAGTTTTAATATTTTAATGAAAAGTCATTATGGTCAGTTCCAAATGAATTTTTTAAAATGAAAATTCAACTAATCTAATTTGAGTTGAAAATTTATTTTTTTAGTTAAAAATTTAATTATCTAGTCGAAAAATTGTATTTTCTTTCATATAAAATTAAGAATCTTTTTTAAAAACGTCTCTTTGTCGTTAAGAGCTTATCTTTCTAGTTAAAAATTTATTTATTTCGTTGAATTTTAAACTCTTTTGTTAAGATTTCATATTTTTGGTGGAAATTCAACAGTTTTGGATAGAAAATCCATCCCTTTGGTTGAAAATTCAATTACTTGTTTGCAACTTGAAATAACTTCATAAAAATTTATCTTAATGGATAAATTAAACTGGTTTTTATTTAAAATTTAAAAATTTTCTGTTGAAATATCAACTATTATATTTTTCTTCGAGAACACACTGAAAAAAATTAAAAATTCATATTTTTTTTAAATTCATCTTTCTTGGTTGATAACAAACTTTTTTGTGATAAACCTAAATTTTCTGTTTGAAATTATTACTGATTATTCTTTCTTGAAAATTTAACTCTTTTTTTGAAAATTCGTATTTTAGTTTTTTAAACTATTTTCTTATCGTTGAAATTTTTACTATTTTAATGGAAATTCATTTCAGTTCCAAATTAATTTTTTTTTTTAAATAAAAATCCAACTAATCTAATTGGAGTTAAAAAATTTATTTTATTAGTTCAAAATTTAATTGTCTTGTCGAAAAATTGTATTTTCTTCCATATAAAATTAGTAATCTTTTTTAAAAACGCCTTTTTGTCGTTAAGAGCTTATCTTTCTAGTAAAAAATTTATTTATTTCGTTGAATTTTAAACTCTTTTGTTAAAATTTCATATTTTTTAGTTGAAAATTCAACGGTTTTGGATAGAAAATCCGTCCTTTTGGTTGAAAATTCAATTACTTGTTTGCAACTTGAAGTACCTTTTTAAAAATTCCTCTTTTTGGTTGAATTAAATTGTTTTTGATTAATAATTAAAATCTTTTTGGCTGAAGTATCAACTATTATATTTTTAATCGAGAACACATTTTTTTAAATTAAAAATTCATATTTTTTTCTTCAAAAAAAGTCATCTTTCTTAGTTCGGAACAAACTTTTTTGTGACAAACTTAAATTTTCTACTGATTATTCTTTTTTAAAAATTTACCTCTTTTTTTGAAAATTCGCCTTTTTGGTTTTAAAATTCTTTTCTTGTCGTTAAAAGTTTTACTATTTTAATAAAAATCTATTCTGTTCAGTCCCAAATTAATGTTTTGAAATGGAAATTAAATTAATCTAATTGGAGTTAAAAATTCATTTTTTAAGTTAAAAATTTAATTATCTGGTAGAAAAATTGTATTTTCTTTCATATAAAAGTAATAATCTTGTATGAAAACGCCTTTTTGTTAAAAGTTTATATTTCTAGTTAAAAATTCATTTAGTTTGTTGAATTTTAAACTCTTTTGTTAAAATTTCCTTTTGGTTGAAAAAAAAACTATTATATTTTTCTTCGAGAACACATTTTTAAAATTAAAAATTCATATTTTTTTCTTTAAAAAAAGTCATCATTCTTGGTTGGGAACAAACTTTTTTGTGAGAAACTTAAATTTTCTGTTTTAAATTTCAACTGATGATTCTTTCTTGAAAATTAAACTCTTCTTTTCAGAATTCGTCTTTTTGGTTCTTAAATTATTTTCTTATTGTTAAAAGATTTACTATTTTATTGAAAATTCATTCTGCTCAGATCCAAATTAATTTTTTAATGAAAATTTTACTATTCGGCTCAAAGTTGGAGATATATCTGCTTTAGTTAAAAAATTAACCATTGAGGTTGAAAATTCAAACAAATCTGAAAAATCAAATCTATAAATAAAAATAAATAATAATAAATAAAAATAAATAAATAAAAATAAAGATTATTTAGCATAGAGCTTTAGTTAAAAGTTTAACCATTGAGGTTGAAAATTCAAAGAAATCTAAAAAATCAAATTTATAAATAAAAATAAAAATACATAAATAAAAATAAAGATTATTTACCATAGAGATTGGGATCTAGTGAATGAATCTCAGAAAAGGCGAATTTTCTGGTAAATGGGTACTTTTGGTGTGGTATAATCAAACCGATGCGATCCGAGTAATATCGCGTTCCACTTTACAGTACAATTCCAAGTTCCACATTGGATCCGACGTGAAACGAGTCCGCAAAGGCGATATCGCTCGCGTAACAGGTAGACACGCGATATGTGCCAGGATTTCAGATCGATTGCATCTTCTCGATCTGAGAAACCCGTTATGCGAAAATAGAGAAATTATGAGCAGCGATAACAGTAATCATCAATAGGTGCGTACCAATTCAACAAAACGGAATTTAAATAGAGAGAAACTGTTCAATCAAAAGAAAATAATATATCATAGGCTGGCCCCGGACTCACCAGGGTATTGACACCATTTCACACTTTTTTTTAAAAAAATAGTTCAACTTTTAATCAAGTACTTGAATTTTCAAACAATAAAGATATATCACTCAACAAAGAAAATTACTTTAAACAAAATGTTGAATTTTCCAAGAGAGAAATATGAGTTTTCTATAAAACAGTTTAATTTTCCACCAAATAGTTACATTTTCAGCCAAAATTCAATCTTACAACCGCGAAAATTAGTTTCTACTGCAATAGATAAATTATCGACAAAATTTGTATTTTTTATTTAAATGGTTAAATTTTAAACCGAGGAAATTAGTTTTTTTTTAACAAAAAAGACGAATTTTCAACATTCTACATCAATTTTTAACCACATAGATAGATTTTAACCAAAATGATTATTTTTCTACCAATAAAGACAAATTTTTAAGGATTTACATAACTTATTAAGTAGTTAAATTTTTAGTTTAAAAATTTATTTTTAATCATAGAAGAACAGAGTGTTTCACAGCAAAGTTAAATTTTAAACCAAAAAAAAACGTATTTAACTGACATGACGAATATTTAGCGGAAAAAATTAATTTTTAATTGATTAACTCCACAATCAACCGAAAAAGATGAATTTCCTACAAAAAATGTAATATTTCATATTTCAACTAAAGACGATTTTATTTTTTGTTCAAAAAGAGTTGAGATTATGAAAAAAAAATATCAGCAAAAGAGTTGAGTTTTCAACTAATAATAAGAATTTTTAAGGAAAAAAGTTCATTTTCTTCCAAACAGTCGAATTGTCAACCCGAAAAGTCAAAATTGCATAATAACAGTTGAATTTTCAAAAGGAAAATATTAATTTTTAACAGAAAAGTTCATTTTTATCCAAATTTTATCCAAATAGTCGAATTTGCAAACGAAAAAGTCGAATTTCCAACAAATAATTTAAGTTTTATTCAAATTCTTTAATTTTCTACTTAACTGTTGAGTTTTTATGCCAAATAGACACATTTTCTAGAAAAAGTTTAATTTTGAACAAAATAGTTAACTTTTCAGTTCAAAAAATTTAAAAAAAGAATGTGAATTTTTAACCATAGTTATAAATCTTAAATACAAAATGAACTTTTAAGAAAGTTGTTTAGATTTCGGCCAAAGATATTTTAAAAAAAACATCATATAAAAAAAAGATGAATTTATTTAAAATAACTAATTTACGATAAAAGTATTGAATCCTTAACTAAGAAGGATTAATTTTTTTTACGAAACAGTTAAATTTTTAATAAAAAAAATAAATTTTTTCCCAAAAAAGTTCTTTTTTATCCAAACAGTTGAATTTTCAAACGAAAAAGTCAAATTTTAAACAAATTGGATTAATTTTTAACAAATAATTAAAGTTTTATTTAAATCCTTTAATTTTGTACTAAAATGTTAAGTCTTCATGCAAAAAAGACGCATTTTCTAGAAAAAGTTTAATTTTTAACAAAACAGTTAATTTTTCAGTTCAAAAAATTAAATTAAAAAAATGGAATCCAAATTTTTAACTATAGTTATGAATCCTAAATAAAAGAAGAACTTTTGAGCAAGTAGTTTGGATTTCGGCCAAAGATATTTTAAAAAAAACTTAATCTAAAAAAAAGAAGAATTTAATGAAAATAACAAATTTAAAATAAAAATCTTGAATTCTGAACTAAAAAGAAATAATTTTTTACCCAACAGTTTAATTATTAATAAAAAAAATGAATTTTCTCCCAAAAACGTTCATTTTTATCCAAATAGTTGAATTTTCAAACCAAAAAGGCGAATTTAAAAAAAAACAGATGAGTTTTTAACAAATAATTAAGGTTTTATTTGAATGCTTTGATTTTGTACTAAAATGTTAAGTTTTCATGCGAAAAAGACACATTTTCTAGAAAAAGTTTAATTTTTAACAAATCAGGTAATTTTTCAGTTCAAAAAATTAAATTAAAAAAAATGGAATGCAAATTTTTAACTATAGTTATGAATCTTAAATAAAAAATGAACTTTTGAGTAAGTAGTTTGGATTTCGGCCAAAGATATTTTTAAAAAAAACTTAATCTAAAAAAAAGATGAATTTAATGAAAATAACAAATTTAAAATAAAAATCTTGAATTCTCAACTAAAAAGAAATAATTTTTTACCAAACAGTTGAATTTTTATTTAAAAAAATGAATTTTCTCCCAAAAAATACGAATTTTCCACAAAAAATTGAAGGTTTCAATTAAAAGATTGAATCCTTAACTAAAAAAATACTAATTTCCAAACAAACCGATGCATTTTCAACAAAACAATTAAATTAATAGACATTCTTGGTAAAAAAAATAACAAAAACTTAAATCATTTTTGAATTTTCAATCCAAAAAGACGAATTTCAAACAAAACAGTTAAATTTTATACCAAAAAGTATGACTTTTAACAAAAATTGTTAAATTTCTAACAAAATTATTCAATCCGGAACCGTATAAACAAAATTTGTAACCAAAAAATTAACAGTAAACTTTTAAGACGAAAGGAATAAACTTTCAACCAAAAAATAGTTTAATTTTTTCATTGGATTCTATCAATTAATGTCGCACAAAAGTCACAACAAAGTTTATTTTGGCAAATTTTATTACAATTGATTCTTTTGCTATTGCTTCTCAGCAATTTCTTAAAAATGGGGTAATTTTAATCAATCATTTTACAAGCAAATAACTATATATTTGAAGGTTATTCAATTTTTTATTATCAGAAAGAGTAGAGTTGTAGGTAGTGTTAAATTGAACATTTTTTAAAAAATTTGTAAGAAGAGGCAATAACAACAAATTTAATTACCAAAACTATTTATAAAATAATTATTATATACAAGTTTTAATATTTTTTTATAGGCAAATATTAAAAAAGATAGAGAATATATTTTTCACAAGACATGACTGATAATATGAGAACTGATTTTTGACACAACTACCTTAAAGACTTCTCATTAAAAAATATTGTCCAACTTTGAAGGCATGAAATTTGAATTCATTTAATTTGTCATTTGCGATTAAAATAATTTGTTTTCTAAACTTTGGATTGACTCAAAATCATAATATTATATAAATATCAAAAATCCTCTTTTAGAGCAAAATTCATTTACACCCATTTGACTCTCGATTTTTAACTAAAAGGTAATTTTCTATCGTAATTTTCGTCTCTACCTACGAAATCGCAAAAAATTTCTTCTCCTTGATTCTCATGGCTTTAATTTTTCACCTCGAACTGCAATTTCAACATTCCCAGTAATAAACATTGACACGTTAACTTTGACAGTAATGGTAGTTGTACAATGCTCAGAATAATTGTATATCTTACGGAATAGTAGGTTCGAGTTTAAGAACCGGCCCTGAAGTCAGAAACTAAAACTCGCTCCATAGCAAGTTAGATATCCTACTACCTACTTACTTATTTGCGCGAGTGCAACGCACGTGCGATTTGCGAATATGACAACGAGTGTCCCGACAAGCGATGCGAAACAGCACACAATTTCACTGCCAGCTGTCGACACATTCATGCAACACAAATTCACACGTGTGAGTCAGTGTATGTGTGTCATCTCCTCACAGTTGAACGACTGTATTACACAATAAACATACATATGCACCTATACATTCGTATAACCATACAAATGCCTATACAAACGTATATCTATGCATATGTATACCTAAATATATGTGTACATATGTATGCCTACATATATGTATACATATGTATGCCTACATATATGTATACCTATGTATGCCTACGTATATGTATACATATGTATGCCTACATTTATGTATACATATGTATACCTAAATATGTGTATACCTATATACATATGCATATTTATGCATGTGAATACCCTTCTATATGTAAACCTATACATATGCAGGGGCGTCTTTATCCACACAGTTGAATGAACATGTGTTCGATTATGAACGACATCGGATGAGAGACCCAAAAAGTGGGTAGGAAGGGAGAGAAGGAGTGAGAGAGAGAGAGAGAAATGGGGGAGTTAGTTGATAGGGGAAGGGTGGGGGAAAGAGGAAACTAGAGGGGAACATGTTTTCGCGACAGGCAGTAATGTACACAAGTGCATTTCGTCGGACGTGTTGCGGTGGCAGGAGCGTCCCCATTCTAGTTTGGCTATCTACATCATTAAGTTTACGTAACCACACAAACCTGTCAGCCGACATTTTGGAACTAACCAATGGCGCCCGTTCGCCTGCTTATTGTCTCTCCCTTAGATTAACCGAATGCTACTTGCCGTATTATATATGTATGCATATGCATACATGCATGTATGTATCTATTGTGCATAGGTATTGTGCATCGTTAGTTGTTAGCCGAAATTACAGGCCTTCTGGCTCTTTATGTTGTCATGCAGGAAAAAAGATGTAGGTCATTCGAAAAAAGTATGTTCATGAGCATGCTTTTTTAATTGCGGTTTTTTTTAGGGTGAATACTTGGAAATGGTAGACATGGTATGATAAAATGTTGCATTCATCTCTTGAGGATTTGACTGTCTGGTGAGATGATGAAAAATCAATTTTCTTTGTGGAGAAAGCTTTGTTCTTGAATTGACTTTCGATTACAACTTCTGTGATCCTTTTTCTTAAAGCAAAAAAAATTTTGTTTAGAAATTCGAAAGGTCACTCATTGTGTTTTGTTAAAAATTTATTCAACATATAGACAATGTAACTTTTTTTAACTTTATAAGTTGCTTTTGATTGATCATGAAAGGTCGTCTTCAGTAGGACGATAGACGCTTCTCGAAGACTTGAACAATTACGTAAATTATAGTACTGTTAGATTCCCGCTATAACAAAAAACTCTTCATATAAAGAAAGTTCCTCTCATTTAAACAGAATAAAGTTTTCTTTCTTCATTTTTATGAAACAGTAATATCAGGCCATGAAATGTTCCATAATATAACATAATATAATACTTTAGATAAATTATTATATAATAACCATGTTTGAAAATAACTTTAAATAATAAACTGATTCTTTGGATTGATTAACTTCTAGTCAGAATCTCAGGAATATAATCATTTTCAGATTATTTTCTGGAAAATTGTTTAAATAAATTAAGTTTATTGAATAACTGGAAAAGAAATTTAAAGAGTTACTTCTTATAAAAAATAAGCACGCTGCAAATAAAATATGAACAAAATACATATTTCCTATAAAAGGGAAAAAATCAGTTTTATATAAATAAAAGAATAGTATCTCAATTTTACAGTATTTTTTCTAAGAAATAATAGATTTTATTTAAAATAAAGAAAAATTACATTTACTTACATTAAATACAAATTTTCTATAAGCAATTGAATACACGGGTTGGAAATATATATTTCGAACAAAATGTTCTGAAATGTCCTATAAATTCGTGAAAAGTTTATGAACAAATTTTTGTCAGTGTTTTCTTGTGTTCATGATTTTGTTTTTCAATATTAATTCACACAACAAAAATTCTTGATATTATTTTTTTCCTTATTCCTGTAAATATCTAAAACTTCCATATGGATATCTTTTGAAGTTTATTCAATTTTTTTTTTAATTTAATATTTTTGTTGAAAAGTCAATGCTTTAGTTGAAAGTTCTAGTTTTCATAAAAAAAAAGTATTTTTAGGTTAAAAATTATTCTATTTTTAGAGAAATATTATCTTTTTTTATTAAGAATTACAACTGTTTGGATAAAAATATTTTTTTTAAAGTTTACAATTGTCTTTTCGGTAAAAATTCAGTTTTTTTGTTTAAAAATCATTTCATGTGGTAAAAAAGTAATAATGTGTGTTAAAAATTCATATTTTTATTTGAAAACTCGTTTCTTTGGTTGAAAATTTAACTATAGGTTTACAATTCCTTGAAAAATTCAAATATTTGATTAAAAATCCATGTATTTTGATAAAAATTAATCTTTTTGGGTAGAAAATTAATCTTTTTATTTACAAAATTTGTATTTTAAGTTCATAAATTAGCTTTTATTATTACCAATTAATTTTTAATAACAAATGTTACTATTTTATTTGTTTTCGAAAATGTTTTTTTACAGAAATATAATCTTCTTAATTAAAAATGTATTATATTTTGTTCAAAATTAATTTGTTAATTGTGAATTAAACTATTGTATTTTCATTTAATTATTTAATTAATTAATTTTAATTAAGTTTTGCCTGTTTCGTGTGAAAATTCAGTTATTTCGTTAAAAATTCGTCCTTTTTCGTGGAAATATAATATCAGTAGTTAAAAATTTATTTGTTTGTTTAAAAATTAAACTATTTTGTTGAAATTAATTTCTTTAACTAAATATTGAAATTTTACATGTTTTGTAAAAAATATATCTTTTTTGTTAGGAATTTAATCTATTTAGTAGTAAAGTCATTTTATCGCATTGAAATTTATTTTTTTCTACTGAAAATTTTACTATTTGGTTTAAATATTTTACTTTTCGTTGAAAATTTGTCTATTTTAGTTACAAATTTGTTTATTTTGTCTTTTTTGGCAGAAAATTGATATTTTGGGCTAAAAATTAAAGTTTTTGGTTAAAAAATTTACCTATTTTGGTTGAATATTTGAACTTTTACATTTTTCGTTGAAAATTCGTGACTTTAGTTCAAAATTTCACTATTTAATGAAATTTTTTGGCTTGAAAATAAATGTTTTAAGTGAATACGCAACTATTCCATTTTCCATTAAAAATTTATGTATTTTGTCTTTTTTAGTAAAAAAAAATAATTTTTGTTGTTCAAATTTAAATATTTTCTTTAAACTTCGTTTTTTTAGTTGATAATAATTTTTTAACTAAATATGTAACTATTCCATTTTCGCTTGAAAATTGATCTTTTTTAGTTAAAAATTCAATTATTTTGTTGTCAACTTGTATTCTTTGCATCAAAATAAAATTATGTTTTGTAACAAATTAATATTTTTTGGCTAGAATATTAAAATTTTTGTAATAATTCATAGTTTTAGGTTTGAAAATCTGCATTTTTTGGTATAATTTAATTGTTTTTTTTATTAAAAATAAAACGATATCTTTATGAAAACATGAATTGTGACAATTTTCTTTGAGAATTTGTTAATTTTAATAAAAGATTCATCACGTTAGTTAAAAATTTAACTTAATTGTTGAAAATTCATTATTTCCCAATTGAAAAATAATTTTTCAAACTAAAATCTAATTCATCTATTTTTGGTTCAAAATTCACTTCAGATATATTTTTTTTTGAGTTATCATAATTGATCTTCTAGCAACCAGGTTGTTTATATACAAAAAAATTTTAGAACGGACATTAAAAATCAAAAATTTGTCACGGAAGTGTCGAATTTGTGCAGCAGGCTTCAGAATTTTTTTAAACAACCAATGCATAAAATTTCAAAGGAAGAATTTTTCTAAAATAAATTTGAGGTCATATAGAAAATAAAACCTTGATGGCTGGATGCGGGTACAATACGGGACGTTTAATAATAATAAGAAGTGAAATTAAGTTGGGGAGGGGGTGGGCAGGTCGGGCAACTTGTTGACTCTCATGCATCAAGCCAGAGAGTGTGCACGTTGCAAATATCATTGCACACTATAAATTTCAAACAATAATTGTCGATATGGCCTCCTGCATACATATTTGCATTCTTTTATTTTTCTTCGCGCCGCAAGGCGATAAGGCTCATTGTTATTCGAGGTTGAACGTACCCATAGTCTCAACATCCGGCGCGCAAAGGACGCTAGTTAAAAACCAATTATGCACTATATATTTCTCGAAGGCACTTAGAAAATCCAGGCAGTTGGCTAACTGCCTAGGCATTTAGCCAACTGCCGGAGTTTAGAAAATTTCGGAAGAAATCTTTATCGGCAGAGAAAGAACGGGATGATAAACTTTACATCGATTTCTGATGAAAGATTCTTGGTGACAAAAATTACCTTTACAAGGTAAGTTTTACCCAAATATTGGTGAAACTGTCTTTTGTTTTTTCATGAACAAACATGTTTTTTAAAAAACGAGAAGTTGTCTGAAAAAAACTGTATTTCTCTAAAAAATTGTTGGTCACAAATTTAGAAGAATATTAAAAAATTTTCTAAACGCCTGTCCTATTTTAGGTGATTAGAAGAAACTAAGCATAGAGAATTAAAATACATTAAAGTGATAGTTAAGATTTTATTTTTATTTTTATTTCCATCTAGTTAATTAAATAAACTTTTAAAACTTAATAAAAACAATTATTTTTCGTTACATTTTCAGTAAGGATTTTAATTAAGTTCATTTTTTACTGATTTAAGTGGTAAACTTTTTATTCTCATTTTGTAATTTGGTTACGGAAAAAATTTAATAACTAAATTAATGTTAACAAATAAAATAGTCACCATTACGATTTTCATTGTTCAAGTTACAATTTGAAATAGTGAAATTGATTAAATTTCAGGAAAAGGTGTGTTCAGAGTTCAAATGAAGCATGTTAAATAATAAATTGAGCCATTTACTCAAAAATTAACAATTGTTATTTAATTTAAAGCAGATAATTTCACGTGATTCGTGTAAATAATTATTATTAATTTTGTTATGTAATTGCCATAAATCATTTTCTCATGATTTGTTAATTTCATTATTCCAAGCCTCAGGCTCGGTTAAGAATTAATCTTCTTTATTTAAAATTTTTATTATTAAGTTTAAAATTAAATTACTTTTTTGAAAATTTAAAAATTTTGTTAAAAATTCATACTTTCTTGATAGAAATTCAACTCTACTGTTTAAAATTCATCTCTCTCTCTCTCTTTAGAGATTTCGCTTTTTTTATTAGAGATGCAATTGTCTGGTTCAAAGTTAATCTTTTTTGAATGAAAATTACCTTTTTTGTTAAAAATCTAACGGTTATATAAAAAATTTGTATTTTTGGTTCAAAAATTAAAAAATTTAGTACAAAATGCAACTCATTGTTTAAAAATTAATGTCATGAACTGATATTTTGAGGTCAAAAGTTATTTTTTGGTTAAAAATTCAAATGTTTTCTTGAATTTTTGTTTGGTTTAAAAATTCGACAATTTGAGTTAATTTTCTTTTGTTCTTGACTGAAAAATTGTTCTCGTTGAGAAATCATCTCCTCCAGTAAAAATTGCAACTTTTTATTAGAAAATGCAATTTTCTCGATTAAAATTAATCTGGTTTAGTTGAAAATAAACTTTTTTGTTAAAAGTTTAGAAATTTGATAGAAAAATTTGTTTTCTTTTTTTTCAAAAATTTAGGAATTTGGTTGAAAATTACATTTTCTTGAAAATATGTTTATTTTTTTAAACTCATATTTTTTGGAAGAAAGTCAATTTATTGGTTAAAAATTCAAATATTTCCTTATAAGGTAATGTTTTTGGGCATTTGAAAGTTTTTAAATTTTATTACATTTATTTATTACATTTATTAAATTTATTTATTACATTTATTTATTACATTTATTACATTTTTTACATTATATTTATTACATTTATAACATTACCTTTATTACATTTA
>JAAAKG020056152.1:0-18095 GCA_010014905.2 Druon quercuslanigerum | reverse complement strand
TTAAAACCCACCAAATGCATGGTATTATACCAAGACTGTTGCATGGTATAATACCAAGCGGGGTTGCATGGTATAATACCAAGCGGGGTTGCATGGTATAATGCCGTGTTTTTTCTCTCCGTGTAGTATTTTAATATTAGAGTCCCTTTGTTTCTACACCGTAAAAAATCTGTTCCGCATTACACTCGAATTCATGCAATTTTTGTATGGCAATACGAAAAACGAACGAAATCCGTACTCCCTTCGTATGGCTATTTCGCGTTTTGACAATTTTTGACATGTATTATTTGCGAGAACAGATTTTTCACAGTGTTTATAATTGCAGCAAATTATAAATCAAATAGAACCTTATTTCTATGATCTAGGGACTGTGTACAGAATATCGCAAGTACTCACTTTATTCGTGTCAAACTTTTCAACCTCTTGGAAAGAAAAGTACTTTACTTTCATGTCTTTTTTTTCTTTTGAAACAGATAAAAATTCAAGTACAAATTGAAAAATTTATGGGCGGAATTCCGCACGAACGTAAGCTTTCATTATGTTTGTTTTGGAAGACATAACATTAATTGTTATTAATTTTAAATTAACGAATAATGATCATAGTATCAATATAAATACTAATCATGTATCACAACATATGACAGTAGTCACAACTGTAGCATACATCTACAATATAGTTATAATTACGCTTAGCTAAAAACCACACGAACCGGCAATCAGACCTCCGTAAAATTTAATTTCTTTGCTAAACTCATCTCGTTTTAAAAAGTCAAGAGAACACATTTTAAATCACAGTTTTGTAGTTGAGAAAACTAAAATTGAATTGATAAGCCAACAATATTTATAAATCTCTGGTGAAAGAGGGTAATTTTATGTAATGAAATTTTTCAGAATTCTGATTGCCATAAACTTACGAAAGAATGATATGAGATTCATGCGCACTGCACATATTATATGTACACGTGAAATTATGTTTGCGAAGAAATTGATTTTGATCCAAAATATCGTTACCTGACGTAACATAATGCCTAAATTTGATTTCTAAATTTGTCAGAGATCTGTTCAAATGTTGAATATGAGCCTTGAATGGGATGGCATCGTTTCTAAAAAACGCTAAACCTAAAAGTGGAAGCAAGTATAATCACGTAGTAAGAAGCCGAACCGGCAGGTAGAAATTCATATTTTATATATCTACTGATAGTAGCAAACCTCGATTTATCTTCAAGGAATTTTTTCTGAATCTCGTAACAAAATATTATATATCCCAGTCAAAACGGTGAAAACTTACTGAAATGTTAGGCACTTAATTTTTCAGAGCCAGCTCAGATTTTGATGAGACAGCAAGTTCTTTTCTGCCCATGTATGCTAACTTCGTTTGCTTCTTCAGCTAAATATTTCTTCTGTGATGAAAGAGTTTCGGAAACTGGAAGTTACTGGGGACAAACCTGGGCATGGGCGAGCATCAGAATGTCTTTCTTTTCCTTTGGAAATCGGAGCTCGCGACCAGCTAATCGCGCAGTTTCAAGCTCCCTTTCAGCCAGGGCCAATTCCATGGCGACGACGCCTCCGCCACTTTCGTGCTCCCTCGCTACCCAATCCAAAGCCATTTGACTACGCATATCGTCATCGAGAGCTCTGTGACTGTAATGAGCGACAACTTCCTGTCTGCTACACTGCCTTTCTCGCATCGCTTTCAGAGAGCCATTCCAGTGGAGAAGTTGGAAAACGGTCATTAGTTCTTGAAATTCCAGCATCGTCCTTCCACGATTACATTCCAGCATAAAACGGAAAGCACCTATTCCTGTATTGGGGTCTTCCTTTACGTCTCCCTTTCCCTGAAAACATGTAAAAATTTATTTTAATTTATTCGGTTGCACTTACGAAGACGCCACCTCTAAATTCCGCTTGTCACTACCCATGGAGATTCCTTTTGATTCATAAAGAAAAAAGGTCAAAGGAATTTTTGTCAAATCACTATACGATTTTTCAGAAGCTGTTTATGTATTACGTAAGTACTTTTAAGGTCACTTTCAACTCTTCCTCCCCTCCTCCATGTAAGCAAGCAAAACAATTTCTTATATCCTCGCTCAATATTATGAAAGATTTGCTTCTGAACCGCATAACCTTTTTCAAAGTATTAGGATAAGTTTAAATTTGGTCAAAATTTACTTAAGAAGTTTTTCGAAATTTCACGTAAGATTTTAATGGCCCCCCCCCCCCCCCCTCTCACCCCAATTTAAGAAACACTAGGCAATCACGACGCATTTTATTACTTACCCATAATTACTTAAACTGTCGGTCGTACACGATTTCCCATTTCAAATAAATAGGTTAGAGACAATGTAAATTTTTTATATTACACTGGGAATCTCACTTACGTGCGCTTTTAAGGATGGTCTTAAATGGCCTTCACTTAAATCGAACATAGCATTCGCTCGCTTTAAAGGTATCACCAAAATGCCGAGGACTACAATTCTATCGACGACTTGAATGGGATTTTTAGTGTACATCAAAAAAATGAAGATTGCGTAAAAACTTATGGGTAAATGGTAAAAATATAAGACATCAGAATTTGATGGAGAATATGGAACAATTGACGAAAAAAACCCTTTCTTAGTTAATGTTACTCGAAAACTCTGATGGACAAAGTAAGTAACGTGATAATCCTTGAGGAATGTGGTGCGGAAGAAACGCTAGTTGACACATGGGAAAGAAATCGGTTAAGATGGTTCGGGCATGTTGAGAGAATGAAGGATGGACGACTAACGAAACAATATCAAGGTAAAGTAACTGGCAGCGTGCCCAGAGGCAGACCGCGGAAGGAATGGTTAGAATGAGTGAATGAGACCATATTTAGAAGGGACATAAGAAGCCATAGAAACACGAGGGCTAGAGAAGTATGCCAGGACAGAAAAGTATGGCGGAAAATAGTTTACAAGAAGAGTCTCAGTAGAGGGAACGACGCCTGAAACAAGACCTTGGATACTAATGGACCCAAGTGGGAAACCTCACATAACGACTTTGTGAGGATCTTCACTTGGCGTGATTGCTAGAGAGATTGATCAGCAACCTGGGTCGGAGCAGTGTTGCGGAGTTAACGTGTTATTCAAATAAATAACGCGAGAATTCCAGATCAATCTAAAAACTTTACAACCCCTTCCTCACACTACTCCCCTCCCTACCGAGTGAGTCACGCCTACCCCCAAAGGAAAACGGCTTAATGGTGTAATAATAATAATAATAATATAATGGTGTACATTTCTGATATTTCGTTGAAGAAAATTGATTAAACCAATTAAAAACGTTTAAAGCAATATGTGTAAGCCGTAAGAACGAATATTCTTTTAAACAAATATTATTCAATAAACAACTAAACGAAACTTTAAAATCGGCACATTAATAATAATAATTTTTTATTTTATTAATTCATTATTATTTATTTAATTAATTGTTTTTATTAATTATTATTAATTATTAATCGGTACAAAATTATATGGAAAAAATGCTACAAGAAGTAATAATTACTACCAATATACCGTAAAATACATGATACTCGGTTACAGTGGTTTTTGGGGCTATACGCCATACACGCACGGCGTCCCGTACAAGGTTTTGTTTTTAACAAATTTATAATTCAGGTATTTTTCGACAAAAAACTACTTTTTCTTTCAATACTAGTATTTTAAATTGACCAACAAAGTTTTTTTCCTATACACAGAGTAAACAAAAGTAAGTCATAAAAGGTTGTGTCTCTCACTCATGTGACCAGTCGCATGGGTGGTTTCTCGCCCCCCACATGACGTTGGAAAGGGGGAGGAGTTTGACCAACATTACTTCTGTGACCAGTCAAATGGGTGCCTTCCCGTCCCTACGAGAATTTGAAAGGGGAAAGGGGTTTGACCAACATTATTTTTGTAACCGGTCAAAGCGGTGCCTTATCGCCTACACGAGACGCTGGGAAGCGGTATGACGAACATGATTTCTGTGACCAGTCACAAGGGTGCTTTCCCCACACGAGACGTTGGATAGGGGTCGGGGGTTTTAACAACATTATTCCTGTGAATAGTCACAGGGGTGTCATCCCTTCCCCTCCCCCAAACAAGATGCTGAAAAGGGTTAAGGGTTTGTCAAACATTATTTTTGTGAAAAGTCACAGGGTTCTTTTCCGTTCCCCACAAGATGTTGAAGAAAAGTTGGAAAAATTTGAACTCCATGAATTTATTAAATTCTGTAAACTCCATGAAATCCATCAATTCTATAAATACCTTGCATTCCGTAAAGTCGGTGAATTCCACGAATTTCCTAAATTACGTGAATTCCCTGAATTGCATGAATTCCGCGAATTCCATGAATACGCGATCTCAGCCGCTACCTTGCTGGAAGTATACTTTTTAACAAAATCAATGAAAAAAATTATCGGTGCCGGTAATTTTTTTTTACCGGTACCGACAGTGTATACACTCAGAAGCAGTAAATACTTTGATTTATGTAGATTTTAAGTTATTCGTAGTTCAATCACACACAGCCGACTTCATGAAAATTTGTATGATTTGAAACAAAGCAGTTTTTACTTTTAATGAACAATAATATAGTTCTTTAATATCATACAGTAAATTGAAGAAATTACAAACAATAGGAGGCAAATATGTAGAAATCTGTAAAAATAAGATCATAACGGGCCATTCAAAATATATGTAACGCCTTTAGAGGGGAGGAGGTGTCAGGGAAAATACTACATTGCGTTAAATATTGTGGGTGGGGGGTTCTTTAGAGGTTTTCTAAGTAATGCTGTTAAAATATATTTTTTAACAGACTTCAAAAAAGGAGCTTTTTATTTACCCATTTTTATAAAAAATTTAGGGTTGCTACAGGTCAGGCAATTTAAAACTGCTCAGGGAAAGTCAGGGTTTTTAGCCGAAAATTCATTTTGTTGTTGTTAAGAATTCATTTTTTTGCTGAAAATTCGTTGCTTTTTATTTATTTTGTTTAACTGGCAACTATTCCATTTTTATTTAAAAATGTATCTTTTTTAGTTGAAAATTCATTTATGGTCGAAATTAGTCTTTTTTTAGTTAAAAATTTAAATATTTTGGTCGAAAACTCTACTTTTTGATAAGAAAAATCATTTTTTGGTGTACGATTCATCTTTAGTTAAACGTTTATGTATTTTGTTTAAAAATGGTTTGTTTTCTTGTATAATAGCAAATATATCTTTTGGTTGTAAATTAAACTATGTATTTGGATAAGATTTCATTTTTTAGTTTAAATTATAAATATTTGTTTAAAATGTTAACTAATTTTTTGAGAATTTTATTTTTTATCATAAAATTTATTTATTTGACTGAAAACTATTTTATTAAGCTTGAATATTTATATTTTTTAAGTTCAAACTGCATTTGTTTTGCTTAAAAGTCGTCTTTTTTAGTTAAGAATTCATTGATTTTGGTAGAAAATTAATATTTTTGGGTTAAAAATTCAAGTTTTTTTGTAGAAAATTAATTGTTTTTTTTAAATATAAAATTCAACAACTTGGTTTGAATATAACCTTCCCTTAAAAATTTATATTTTTGGGTTGAAAATTCAACTTTCTTGTAGAAAATTAATTTTGTTGTTAAATAAAATTTAACAATTTGGTTCGAATTTAACCTTTTGTTAACAATTTGTATTTTTGGGTTGAAAACAAAATTCAACAATTTTGATAAAATATTTTTTCTGTACCGACTAGAAAATCATTCTTAACAGGAATGAGAACTTTTTTTTATCAATAATGCAACTGTCCCGCTGAAAATTCGTCTTTTTGAAGTCAATTTAACTTTCTCTGATACAAAATTTAAAAACTAAATTTAAATGTAAATTTAAACAAATTTAAATGCAAAATAAATTGATTTACTATTTTTTCACTTAAAATTTGTCCTAAGAAAGATATTTAACCCCCCTCCGCCCTCCGCCACCTCCTACACACGCCTTTATAAGACACAGCAGGATTTTACAAAATCATCTATGACTGTTTTCACTAAAAGCCTTTAAAAAAAATTTACATTTTCTTCATCAACATTATTTATCTGCGAAGTGTAAGGTTGTTTTTATACCTGAAAAAAAATTACAATGGTCAGGGAAAATAGAAAATTGGTCGGGCAAAAAGTGAGGGAATTATTCCGAAATGAGGATTTTGTAAGCATCAAACATATGCTATGATTGCTAATCCATAAAGCCAGTTTTTGTTGTTGAAAATAACATGAAAGATAATAGATACGTGCTCATTTACCCCGCAATAAAGTTCTAAGATAATATTGGGAAAACAGTCCAAATGTTTAAGTTTTAAGTAGAATTTCCGCAATGTATTAATAAAATTATATTAATTTTTCCCTGAATGCGGCCAAAGTTAGAGCTTAGAATAAAAATAGTCGAAAAAATAAAAAAATGGTATACTCGAAAAAAGGATTTAAAGAGATGAATGCGAGAATCATCTATAATTCATTAAAACATGTTTTATATTTACTTTGAAGAATTTTGAAGAATTTATTTCTTCACGTCCAAAGGTGGATAGAATTTAGGGAATGAATAATACAATTTTCCTTATACGTCCGAGATATTTTAAATAAAGTTATCTTCAAACTGAGCCCCAGAACATTTAGAAACATTCATTATTCCTAGAGTTATTCATAATCGAACAAAACTATCAAATTTTGATATTATTTAAAATATTTTTTTGAAGAATTTACACAAAAACTTCGTTTTGGAGCCTCTAGGCAAATACTAAGAAAATACGAGTGGTCTCATATTACCTATGTCGGTATAGTATTTATAAAAGGAATAATTATTTATTTAAAAAATAAGAAAATAATTTGATTTCTCACAAGGTTGATTTATCTCTTACCTGAATTTGATTGCCGACGCCATTTGCTGCTGAAGGCTTTGCAAAACTGGCTCTAGCCTCAGCAACAGCTTTCTCGATGAAATCGTCAGTAATTTTCCGCGACGGATGTTCATTGAAAACGGAATTCATCAATGCAATTTTTGCTGCTGAACGGCGAGCTTCAGCTTTCGTGGGGCAATTTTGAAAACTGCCAAAACACGATCCTCCAGGAAGTGTAACGTAGCAAACATAAGGTGGACTTGCACCAGGTACAGATTCATAAATTACGAGTGCTCCGTTTCGTAGCTCTGTTCCCCTACTTTGCTTCATTTGCCAAAATTCTTGCAGTGCTTCGACCACGTTAACTGGAAAAGAGATGAAAATTTTGTTTAATGGAAGCTACACAAAACCTTCACTTTTTGTATAAATTAAGAATTCATATAACAATAAGTAAATTTTCTAAATAAAATATTCAGGTTTTATTTAATTCGCTGTGGACGTTGAGTTACCTCTACCGTAACCCTGGGTATGTTTTGCGAAACTGTTCACAACAGCATCTACTGCTTCTCTCAATACTTGTTTAGCACGAGCGTCCACGAGTCCATCAGCGACACCCATAGTTTCCGGCACACGAGACTTCGTTTTCACTGGCATCGCGCCCTGCATCACCCTTTACCAGCTTCCGAACATTTACGCTGAAACATTATTTTTTATATTTAAAATAAATGAGATTTTTATGTTTGAAGTTTTCCGTACATACTCATTCGTTTTTATATTGTATAAGCTAGTATACACGTAGATTCAGGGTATCTGCTTAAATGCGAAAAAAATCTGGGTCTTTAAAATTAACCAATTCAAGCTTTTTTCAAACTTACCATTGACAGAAATTTAATATTCAATATGGTAAAATAGCAAATCCTTTAATATTTATCAAAATTAAATTTAAAAAATGAAGAATTAAACAGTTTTTAAATTAATGTCGCCATATTTTAAGGATTCTGGTAACAAGTATTAAAAATTGTATGCACATTTAAATTTGCAACGATTTAGACTGAACAATTAAAAACCAAGACTCAAAAAATAACATTTTCAAACATAAGCTTCAAAAATCGAATAATTTTATTCACCACCTAACTACACTTCGTTAAGTGTTAAGAGGAAAACAATAAAAAAACAATGGATTCGCAAAAAATGTTCACGGTCAATGAAATTAAAAAATTCGAACTCTACATTCGAACATTTTTCATCTGAAGTAATAACAACTCAGCAACAAATCAGTTTAAGCATTTTGTAAAAAGAAACAATAACAATTAAGAGATTACATTATTTTCATTTCAAATAGTTAAAAAATTCTGATAAAGATTCAAAATCCTACATTTGTTTTAAATCCTGCAAAATAAGAAATATTTCAATAAAATATTCTAGATTCATTTTTAAAAATTTTGGAAATGTTTTTAAACATTCTCTTAAAATTATTTTATTTAAACTAAAAAAATGATAATAAAATTTCCTAGAAATCTTAAGAGAATGTTTTTTATTCCTTTGAAGCCTTTCAGAATTGTTACAACACTTCTAAATATTTTGTTCGAAATTCGAAAAAATCTATATGCTGTTTAAAATTAGGCTGTCCAGGGCTGCTTGCACTGAAATAGGTGTTCAATATTTATTTATACAACAAAATTCAACAATTATACTTATAAATTAAAAGTTTTTCAAATAAAACAATTAAAACTGTAACGTTTTAAGTTTATTTTATTGCTTAGTTTTAAATATTTGTTTCGTAATTATTGATTTTGAATGAACACTTAAATATTTCTAAATATAAAACAATCGATCTTTTTTACACTCTCATCCTAATGAGAAGGTATTGGTTTTATGTAAAATTTCTCTTTGTCGGTTTTCATCAAATCTCCACGTTTTGAGTCTGTGTGTCTGTAGTCTGCATACTGTTCGTTAAAGATGAAGGAGCTTTAACTAAAAAGAATTCACGATCACCAAATGACAGTTGTCAATGCATGGACCTGTCATTTTAAAAGGCTTGCACACAAATTTGGGATTCATAGAAATTCCGAGCGCGAAGCGCGACACAAATATATTACCGAGCGCGCAGCGCGAGAACCAACAGTCGAAAATTTTAGACTGAAGCAATATCTGAAATATAATAAAATTGAATATAATAATTAATCATTTAATAATAATAAAAAAACTAGTTAATAATAATTATGAATATATCATTTTGTAGTTATTTGAAGATTAAAATATTTTATAAAATTTCAATCAGGCATTCACATTTCTTTACCTACTAAGACTTTTCAATTGAAACGGTTTAATTTTTAATGGTAAAATATGGAAATTCTTTAACTTTAAACTGATTCCGAATCGCCTTATAAAATCAATTTTATTATTCTTCACTTGCCAATCCATCATGTAAAGTTCAAATTTTAAAATCATTACAATTTATATTCGCACTTGATCAACCAAAAATTTTTTAATGCAAAATTGTCGATCTCCAACGTTTCTAAGTTTTAATTTTTTAAGTCCTTAAAATGGCATTTTTTTTTAATGCAAGATTATCGGATTATGAATTGCAAACTAAATGATATAATAACTGAAATATATAACATTTCAACTAATTGTTTTAAAAAAACTGTTAAAACCAAACTTGAACAGATTTTTTTTAATTTGTAAAGGTCAAAAATTAATTCAATGTCATTTCCCGGTTGAGCGGCCACCATGGATATTCATACGTATACCTATAAAATTTCAATATCCTACTGGGACATCTATATATTTCAGAAACGTCCCATAGTCATAGAAAAAAGTAGATTTTTCGATAAAGGAACAAAAATCCCGATCCTAAATAAAATTACAGAGTTTTTCCCGATTTCCCGGTTCGATACACACCCTGAAGATCAAGATTTCTGAGGAAGGGCTACCTAAATAATTATTTAGCAGCTTACACAAAAAAATTGGTTCAGTATGAAACCTTCTTAGTTCGAGTGAGTCTATAGATTCTAGATGTTTTAGTCAACTTCAGATGCACTTTCTAAGTATAGCCTGGTTCTCTAAGAATTCTTAATCCAAACGCAATTGATCTTGCGAATCTATTTTACACAGATTCTATTTTTACATTGTAAAAAGCTTAATAAGGGTTCTATGCCTTATTAAAACGTATTCTAGTATTAGGCAATAAGTATTAACAATTCAAATCTTGATTTTAAATTTGAAACGTTTCCACTTTTCCAATTTGAAACTTGTACCATTCTACATAGAATAACTTTTGAATTTTGAACTCCTTAGGGCAATATTAAAATAATAAGAAGCATTAAGTATTGTGAAATTTAAAATTTAAAGTTGAACTAGTTTCAACTAGGGGCACTATAAGTCACACATAAGCTTAGAAATAATACATACAAAAATTATTCGAAATTTAATTATTATTAACTCGAATGTTTATTATATCAGAACTTGTCTTGAGATATTGAAAATTTTAACAATTTAATGTACCTGAAGTTATGAACGTTCAAATGAACAATATTTATGACCAATTTCATTACATCCATAAATATTGCTCCAACTAAAATAAAATCATTAAAAGTTTTTCTTTTATAACCTATCCTTCACAATAAAAATGAGCGAACATTTTAGCCCTACTTGTAGTTTACAAAGCCATCAGTACAAAAAACTTCGTTTGAACGTTTAAAACTTCAAGCACATCACAATTTTAAATTTCGCAGTTAAAAAATTGGAAATGTAGTTTTGATGCATTTTTACAGTCCGAACACTAATCAAAACTACAACAAAATTAGTTTGAATTATACAACATTGTGTTATATATTAGTAAAATTTCAAACAAGAAATACAATTTAGGCATTGACAATAAAATTGATCAGAGTAGATATTTTTTGGATCAAAAAATTCAAAAACACGAAAATGTACAAATTATTACATGTTTCCCTAGGCCTAGAGATAAATAATATGACGTTTATGACACTATGGCAATGAAAAAATCCCCTTAAACTCGGACATAATTATTCCGACATATACAATAAATCTTTTAGAAATATTGATGAATATATACTCCCGCAAGCCAGGAATGTGTATAAATTCCCGTTTGATGGATCTGAGCTCGAAGGTATTTAAAAAACAAAAGTCGGTCAAAGTATATGACATTGGGACGTATGCGTTCCTTTGGCCTTTACTTGCAGAAAATCACAGAAACTGCAGGGGATAGAAGATGAAAGTATTCTAAGAATTGATTTAAAAAGGATCACGTGCAGGACTCCAAAGCGTGAATCCTTCGAGAGTATTTGGCAATAATTTACCTATCGAAATTGACGAAAAGGATGCTCCTGGGTATGAAAACCACGAACCTTCTTTGCCGTTTTGTTTGGCAGGTCTTGCTCTTGGGTCTTGTGTCTTGTGCAGGTTCAACTAGTGACTAATCAATTGAATAACTAAGTCCGACACTTTAAGCACTGAACCACTCCCGAAAATGTCACCGGGCCACCTGCAAAGACCTCAATGCCCAGGAATTCACGTAAATCACTTTCCGATCGGCGCACCGAGCGCTGCAGGATCAAATTGCAAGATATATATATATATACAATGCGTTTAATGGCCCCAGACTGCTGCTGCTGACGATTTCCAGAAAACCAGGGGTGCGAGAATCGGTATTGGCGCCCAGCTCACCAGATATATAATTTTTATTAATTTAAAAAATCAAATGGTATTTTTAATTAATACAAATCCCGGTTGTTTTTTTAATTTCTCAGTCATTAGAATGCAAACTTTAACAAATAAAAAATTGGGAGTGTTATTAATTAATTAGACCGTGGCTAAGCGCACCGAAATGTCGGTACCAATAGCCAGATTTGTTCGGACATATACGTAGTCATTGAAATGCATTGAAACAGAGGTATTCTATGTAATATCATCATATAAATAACAGTAAAAATCATAGGATGAACAAATTTTTTATTTTAAGAGCAATACAAAATCGTGGGATTAAAAGTGAAGTTAGTGAATAAGCACATTCAAAATATTCTGCAATCAATTTAAAATCCTACTTACAACTTTTAACGAGCTAAGATTGAAATGCCCTAATTTTCAGTATTAAAATTGGACCACCATATAGCTGCAAAATCTGTAAATGTAAATTTTTCAATTTGAATTACCCAATTTTCGATTTATTCAAATTCTTTCTCTTAATATTTTCGTTTTTCTGAATTCAATTTACGATTTTTTCGTCATATATATTTTTTTATTAAGTACTATATAAGTACATGCTTCATGGGATATACATAGAGATGATTTGGATCGAAAACTGTGTTTACTTAATCTTTTTTAATTTAAGAAATGCACTTGAAAGCTGAAAGAAATTTTCTTTCCTGAAGGAAGCAGATGTTCTCGATGGGAAGGTTACTCAAGGTTACTCGTTCTCAGTATCACACGATTTGCGGTTTTAGTAATAATATTTGTATGTACTGTCCCATGTACTGTCCCGTATGGTCAAAAGATATATTATGTCCGTGCACTGGAGAAAGAGGTGTGTACAGGAATCACAGACAATTACAGGGCATGTATAATATATGAATGTGCATGAAACACAGTTACTAAATTACACAAAATCAACGTTTCCGACAAACAAATACGTGAAATGATGTGTTATATGCACTTTGTCATTCAAAACTGGCGACATTTTAAAATAGTTCATAGATGTGAATGATTTATAGTTGGCAAACTCCTTGAAATTTCGGCACGCCATGCGCGCCACATAGTGATCATTATTGTCACTAAATAAATAAAGTCGATAAATTTGAAAATAGAATATATGTAATAAGATTAATATCTGTATAAGAACAAATTAACGAATTAATGACGAATAACGAGGAAGTAACGAATATTTCGGGGCTGCGAGTGAAATCCTCTTCAATCTTTGATGTTCAATTGTCAAATGCGATAGCAAAAAAGTTTTCCTTTAATTATGAAACAGGCCGTGTGGCATTTCAAATAACAAAAAATTAAATTATAAGTAATTTTGAAAATTCAAAGAAAAAAATGTTTGCCGGGTAACCTCCCTTCTCCCATTGTTACGTAATTTATGGATGGCCCCTTGTTGGTTTATAGAAAATTTCATAACACCATAGACAGTTATTAAATCTGTATTTAGGACACTTTATTTATAATAAATTTAAAATACAAATTTTCAGAAAATTTAATCAATATTATATTATATTATGATGTACAAAGAGTTTAAAATATACTTAAGAGGTCACCCATTGTTGTAAAAGCAGACAATGGAGAAATAAATATCATTTTTATTATTAATATTCATATAGCTTTGGTTCGAATGCGAGGGAATGTGCTCGCCAATCATTTGTGTTGAAAATACAATATAAATTGAGTGACTGATTCCATTCGATATAAAAAATAAACACGAATAAAGAGAAAGAGAAGGAAAAGAAGACGACATCCAAATCACTTCCTTCTTGATATTTATTTTTAAATAGCTAAACCGGTTTTCTCCTTAGTTTCTTCAAGTAAAGTATGTGAGTTTTTGTCAAATTTCTCCGAACTAGGTGACTTTTTCTGACCATAATTCTTTTCCTTAAATTAATTATTATACATGTAAGTTAGAAAGTAATGTCGGAAATATTTTCTTATTAAAAATTTAATTTTTGAACATGTTTTGTGACGATACTGTAAAAAGTAAATTATTATTAAGTTAATAAATAAAAATAATAGAGTGAATTTAAGAACTGCTTGAAGTATTTTATTTTTTTAAAATAAATTTCATCAAAAATTTTTATTTAATCATCAAATTTCGAGATTATAATCTTTCAATGGAAAATTAAAAATCTGCCGTCAACTAATATCTTGAAAACTGAAGCATTTAGCACTATGCATTTGATATGTTGAACATCGCAAAGTCAATGTGATGTAAATGCTCAAAAAATTGACTTCTATCAATTCAAATTTAAAATATTAGGTATTTTCACTCAATAAGCAGCTAACTTCCCTTCGTTAAGTGCTGAGGGGGAAAAATATGGACCAATACAATGCATGGATCTAAATCTTACACAGTGACTTAACATGACTTTAGGTAACCTGTCTGGTTGAAAGTCAAATGCCTCATGTACGTAAAATGTACTTTATAGGTTAATTTAAAACCGAATGATTGTTGACTTTCCGGCGCATCGCATTTCGCGCCTTTCTGCCAGCACAAATTGAATTTAAGAGCGCGCGAATAAAAATTATCCTAAACTCAACATACCTGTCAGTTAATCATCACATTACTCTTATATCAGATAGGGGATACTGCTCTTAAGTTCCATTTCTGGTTAAAGTTAAGTGAATTAATTAATTTAATGACACTAGATTTTATTTTCAAAAAATTATTAATTGCAGTAATACAACGATAATAAATATTATTTATAACGAAGATATTACAAAAATAAGGGGGTTTCTCGTACATTTATTGCCATTGTTTCCCTCCTTATTTACCACTCGACGAAGTGAAGTTAGCTGGGGATGCAGTAAAAATCCCAAATAAATAGAAGTATCTCAATTTTTAATCGAAATCTACTATATATGTGTATATTATAAAAAAAAAACGATAACGCATTTATAACTAAAAGAGCGTAAATGCTCAGAATAATCGAAGCAACACGTTGTGAAAGTTCATTGGGGGTAGCTTTTGTCCGCGTTATCGATTTTTCTTTTATGAAAGTTATGCTGCTTTTCACACAGGGAAATTTCAAAGTTCAAAATACTATTTCTAAATAATTGCACTTTACATTGACTTTGTTTCTGGCCTCGAAATTTCGTTATTATCCAAGTTGATTTTACCAACAAAAAATATGCGAAAAAAAGATAATAATTATTTTGTTCCGAATGTGGTAATCTTCCTTTTTTTCAGGCTAGCAAATTGAGTTGGACAATAAAAAAATTTCGAGGCACGAAACAAAGTCAAACGAATTCGTAATTGTAAAAAAAAATATTTTGTACTATGAAATTTTGTTCCGTAAAAGGCAGCCTAATAGTAATATTATACTCTCCTTGGATTCTAATAATGATAATTTGTTAAAAAGGTTTCTCTTTAATTTGAAAATAATAGATGAAAATAATAATCTTTTTAAAGAAACTTTAAAAAGAATAATTTGGAAATTAAATGCAGCCCTGTTTTCGGAGCGCGGGATAGAAAACGATAGAAACCATACGTGGCAGTCCGTCCTTTGACACTACAGATGGTGGCGGGTTGGGGGGCGATTTTACGCGCGTACGTTTCCCGCGTGGAACACAACACACGCAGGAATAGGTGCATGTGTGCAGTAAACGGTGTGTACAACAGATCAGCTGAGAACCAGCTGTGCTAGGAGCATTGGCCAATCGCAACCTACCTAGCATACGCGCCTACCTCGGCGCCCTGAATTCACAGCCGGTATGCGCTCGAGATCGAAGTTCCCGCGAAACGTGAAAGGTTTGTTTTTAAATAAATATTCACGTTAAAAACGGGTCTTTTGTGATAAAGTGAGTGTTTTTGTACAGTGCCGGGTATTTTCAAGTCTCGGACGCTTTTGTTTCACTCTCCCACTTTCAAAACGTCAGAATTCGATCTCGAAAAAACAGTTGCAATCAAAGCTTGTCTCGAGTGTTTCCAGGTTTTATGTATTTCCCAAGTGTAAACCAAAACTCTGAAAACCAAATGTTAACTAGTGCTGTGTGCCGCATGACTTCCCCAGGGTGATTTAAATTATTTTACGCAAGTTTTATGAAGTTTTCTTGGAAAAAACCGCAAAAGTCACAAAGCGTCTTCCCGGGGATGCTGGTGAGATCCGGAGCGCGACAAAGCTCTGAGATTCGCTTCTTTTTCCAACAGAAAACTTGAGGCTTGTCCAGAGAAAGTTCGTGAAAGCATGTGACATGGAATTTCACAAGTTTTTGAAAAAGACATACTTTTTTTAGAGGTTATGTGAATAGAGGGCGTGACTGTTCTACAAGCAGGGGTTGGTCGTTGTTTCGCGCGCTGGGATCCCGCGCTTTGCCAACAGATATCTCGATTTTGTAGGAATTTTTTTTGATTTGGTTGTATTTTAACGTTCAAGGAGTTTTCCGAAAGTTGGGGAAAATTTTCCCCGCGTCGGAAAGTTAAAAAGAACGAAATCGAGGCATGAAAAAGTGAGCCAAAGCCGAGCCCATGATCGTGCATTATGGCGATCGAGCGGACGTAATCTGCGGGAGCTTCCTCACTTTTTTGGCTCTTAATCCTGCAAATTTAACCCGGAATTGAGATATAGTGCTTTGTATGCCGTGAAAAAATTCGGAGAATCACGGGGATAGAATTTCATGTTAAAGGGAAGTCTGCTGTTCGATCTACACAAGTTGGAAAATGAGCACCAAGATGCCACAGACCAGGTGAGTGACCGTCATTCTTTTCAACGAGAAATTATTTTAATTTTGCGAAAAACTATGCCGGTTTACACCGGAATACATTACAGAGGTAACCAGGCTCTCGAAAATCCTTTGGATTTTTTTGCTTTGAGGACGAGAGTCGATGTGGGATTATAACCTGTTGCAAGTTACACGTTTTTCGGAGGTCTCATGAAATATGGTAGGCGGTGCATGCGAATTGTATATTCGACAAAATGGTCGGGAAACCCGAATTTACTCAAGTCGATCTGGATTTTGTATAATTTCTCATCAAAAGTACAAAAAGTTCAGGGAAAGTGAATTTTCTCGACGATTAAATGGACTGAGTGTCGACGTCTGGAACGTCCACGTTTTTTATCATTCACGTGCAGAGGTTTTTTGTTCATTTCTCGTGGATTTTGATTTATTTGTTTTACATTTTGTTCCGTTGATTAATTTATATGCAGAAAAAAGTGTCCCAAAAAGATTCGATGTGTTTGAAGGTAATTTTTACATTGAAAGAGCCTTCCCTTTATTGGTTAGACAACCTCAAAAAAATCTGCAACGTGTTCTTTTAATTCAATATTTTTTGCTGCAAAAAACTTCAAAATGCTTAATTTCAGTGGTCAAGAATACATTCTTTGCGAAATGTGGTTGTTGTGATAATTGGGCTTATTTTTTATCTATTTAAATAAGAGCTTAACTTTGTGCTCTTGAGAATTCATATCCCGAAAATAAAAATCTAGTAAAAGATGTATAAATAAGTTTTACGAACTAGATTTTGGTGCTGAATTCACCAATAATTATATTTTGTGGACAGTTTATGATTTTATGAAAGACTGGTGTGGTGTCAAAGAAATGTAAAAAATATTGTTTCCTGGAGTTGTAGATATATCAAAGTTGAAAAATTATTTTTTTTGCAGTAAAAAAGTGCGAAGATTCTCGTCCCGAAATTCGTTATGAGTAGTGAAATTATTTTCAGCCGTTTGGCTAGTCGTTTCATAATTTTGGGACAAACAGTTTATCCCCATTTCCAGCTCCACCGTTTTTTTTTGGGATGAGTAGACACAGCCCAAAAATGCTTACTGCATCTAAAACATTTCTTACTGTAACAGGAAAGTTTCGATAAAATGTAAATCTTGAAAATGCCATCGAATTTTGGGAACAAAAGGACAACCAGATGTGATAGAAAAGTGGCATCCTTACCTCCATACTTCTTCCTTGTCATTTTTTCTTCTTAAAACTATATTGAACTGTTCATTCCCTGTGTCATGGTAGGATTCTTAAAACTTGGAAGAGAAGTGAAATATTTTTTTTCTATTATTAATTTGTAGATTTTTTTTTTATGACTGTTTATTTTCAAAAAGTACCTGTTACATTATTTGGAACATAAGGGGATGGGGTAGCTTTATTTTAAGGTTCTTTTTACAGAAAATAATAGATAAAAATAATTAAATACTTTTTATGGCATATGTATTTATATTTATATTTGGTTTGCCGATTTTAGAATACATTTTTACAATTTTTAGAATAATAATGATAATAATAGAAAAAATGGTAAATAGTTAGATAAACATAACCTATCTTTTCCCGTCGTCAGCATATTTGTCGAATTATGAATGGTATAAATGAAAAGAACAATAACATTTAAAGTTTCCCGCGATTACAATAGTTCCACAATAGTCGTGAAGAGTCGCTGCAGCTGCCAGGAAGAATTTTTCGAAATGCTCGTAGCAGGATAACCATGGTTGTGGTCCATGCTGGGGGGGGGGGGGGGGGGGGTTGCTACTATTGGGATCGGAAGGGCCCACGTCTGAACCCCCGTCAC
>JAAAKG020056141.1:4852-18096 GCA_010014905.2 Druon quercuslanigerum | reverse complement strand
ATAATAAAATTCCTGAATAATAAAATTTCGGAATAATAAACCCCTCAAAAATAAAATTCCCAAATAATAAAATTCCTGAACAGCTTAGAAGATTACTGAATTAGAAGATTCCTGAATAATAAAATTCCCTAATAATAAAATTCCTGAATAATAAAATTTCAGAATAATAAAATTCCCGAATAATAAATTTGCCAAAAAATAAAATTCCCGCACATTTATATTACTAACGAATTTGAAAATTGACGAATAATTAAATTTCTAACAGTTTATATTATTACCGAATTTGAATATTCCCGAACAATAATATTTTCGACAGAAAGTTGCCGAATTATAAAATGTAAAAACTGGAAAATTCCCAAATTAAAACAATTAAAAAAAAATTTGATCACTTTTATTCGTTTATATTAAAGTTTCTAAAATTTATATTTTTCCAGTTCACTTAATTTTAAATTCAAACAATAATTTTAGAAACTTCAAACATTAAACATTTTTTAATACAAATATTGTTTATTGTGTTTTTAATGAGAAATAATATTTAGAATAATAAATTTTAGTTGGGACGATTGACAAAATTTATCAAAATAAAATTTCCGAATAATAAGATGCCTAAAATGGAAAAATGCCGAATAATGAAATTTGTCAAAAATAAAATTCTCGAATAATAAAATTCCAAAATAATAAAATTCCCGAACAGCTTATACGATTACTGAATTGAATGATCCCTGAGTAATGAAATTCCAAAATAATAAAATTTCAGAAAAATAAAATCGTAAAAAAAAAAAATTACCACTTGAATTTTATTCATACAAAAAATTTAATGCTCAAATATTCTTATTACAAAAAAATCGTTTGAATGTTTCAAGTATCTAAATTTATTGCTTGATTATTGGTTTTTTAATAGATAAATAAAATTTATAAAAAGAATTTTTACTTGTTTAAATTCGAGAATTTTATGATACAGAAATTTTCAGTTGGGAAATTTATTATTCTGGAATTTCAAAATTCGGTAATATTGTAAATTGTTCGGGAATTTTATTATTCGGCAATTTAATGATTCAAGAGTTTTATTATTCGAGGATTGTACAATTCGGGATATTTCAGTCGCCCGAAAGAATTTTTTTTTGAATGTTTAGTCTATTAAAAAAAACTAATTGTTAGAATTTCAAACACCAATTTCTATAAAAAAAGGGCTTATTATTTTTGTAATAAATTTTACGCAAGCCTTCCAGAGAAATTAAAAAAATCCCAGCTTTTAATAAGGCTTTTGATTAAATAAACAAGTTATCCAAATAAACTGAACTAAATTGCGGAGATCATAAAATAAGTTGAAAGGGAATACTGATGAGGAAATTACGTTTGTTTTGAGATCGCGAACGAAATGAGGTCGCTGTTCGATTAAATATTAGTGTAATCGTCAAAAAAAAAAAAAATTAAAAAAACACTTATTCTCGGCGTAATGCACTGAGCAATTTATCCAATCCATTTTAAGCGTGGGTGTCGCGTGTCGCAATTCAATTGCCTCCGTAGATATGCCTCGCTATTGCTAGCTCGACTCGACTAGTTTCGCGAGGAAAAATCGCGTCTGTTAGTCACACGCAACTTGCGACACCGCGAACCGACCCCCGCCCGGCCGACTCTCGAGATCGAGTGCTCAGTCCTGCATGAGCGAACTCGAGTCCTGTCGGGTCTTTCTGACCCACTTACCGACCGATTGATTAAAGCGAATCTGATATTCGACTCGACTCTCGCCGATGAGCTGAACGCCGATTTGCCACTGCATTCCGCTTACAAGGATAAAAATGCTTGATTGTAATCTCCTTGCGATCAATTTTAAACTTCAGGCTATCTAAATTACTTCTTTACGTCATCAAAGAGTAAAGTCTCAAGTGGTTTCTTTATTAAAATAAAAAAACTGTATTTTCAGGATTTGAATTACTAGAGTTTTGGCGCCAAAGGCCAGATGGCGCGCGGCTCGGTTTTCTCACAAGTGATGAATCGAATCACTTTTTATTTCCGTTCTGATCCAGCTATTAGTTAGTTGAATAAAGCAACTCGGATATTCAACTCGACTCTCGCTGATTAGCTGAACGCCGATTGGCCACTTCATTCCGCTTACAAGGATAAAAATTCTCCTTGCGATCAATTTTAAACTTCAGGCTCTCTAAAATACTCCTTCACGTCATCAAAGAGTAAAGTCTCAAGTGGTTTCTTTATTAAAATAAAAAAAATGTATTTTCAGGATTTGAATTTCTAGAGTTTTGGCGCCAAACGCTTGATGGCGCGCTGATCGGTTTTTCTCACAAGTGATGAGGTTTTTTATTAATTTTTTATTTTTATTCTGATTTATTATTTCCGAACCAGTTAAAATTTGATTGATTGAAGCAAATCTGATATCCGATTAGACTCTCACTGATGCTGGACGCCGATTTATTTTTGATTGTTGTCTTTTTGCGATAAATTTTAAACTCCAGGATATATAAATGACTCCTTTAGGTCACTAAGCAGCATTTTCTATAACAAAATGATCAAAACTGTATTTTGAAGTTTTGAATTTCTAGAATTTTCGCAACAACCGTAGATGGCGTGCGGTTCGGTTTTTCTCACAAGTGATGAATCAAATTACTTTTTATTTCCATTCTGTTACAGTTTACAGGTACTTGATTGAAGCGAATCTGATATTCGACTCGAGCTGAACGCCGATTTGCCACTTAATTACGCTTACGAGGATAAAAATTCTTGATTGTAATCTCCTTGCAATCAATTTTAAACTTCAGGCTATCTAAAATACTCCTTCACGTCATCAAAGAGTAAAGTCTCAAGTAGTTTTTTTATTAAAATAAAAAAACTGTATTTTCAGGATTTGAATTTCTAGAGTTTTGGCGCCAAATGCCAGATGGCGCGCGGATCGGTTTTTCTCACAAGTGATGAGTTTTAATTAATTATTTTATTTCCATTCTGATTTATTATTTCTGAACCAGTTAAAATTTGATTGATTGAAGCGAATCTGTTATTCGATTAGAGTCTCGCTGATACTGAACGCCGATTTATTTTTGATTGTAGTCTCTTTGCGATAAATTTTAAACTCCAGGTTAACTAAATGACTCATTCATGTCACTAAGCAGAATTTTTTATAATAAAATGGAAAAAACTGTATTTTAAAGATTTTAATTTCTACAGTTTTGGCGCCAAACGCCAGATGGCGCGCTGATCGGCTTTTTCTCACAAGTGATGAGTTTTTAAATTAATTTTTTGTTTCCATTCTGAGTTATTCTTTCTGACCTAGTTAAAATTTGATTGATTGAAGCGAATCTGATATTCGATTAGACTCTCACTGATAGTGGACGCTATATTATTTTTGATTTTAGTCTCTTCACGATCAATTTTAAACTCCAGGATATATGACTATAATTTTTCTATAATTTTTTCTTCTCTAATTAAATAATAAATTTTTTCTATAATAAAATGAAAAAAACTGTATTTTGAAGATTTAAATTTCTAGAGTTTTGGCGCCAAACACTAGATGGCGCGCGGTTCGGCTTTCTCGTAAAGTGATGAATTGAATCATTTTTTATTTCCTTTCTAAGTTACGGTCCGAGAGTAAATTACTCTGCCAAAAAGAAAATAATATTTTTTTTAGAACATTTGAAATTCCAACTAAAAAGTTAATTTTCAAGCAAAAAAATAAATTTTTAACCAAACATTATTGAATTTTCAGTTTAAAAAAATAATTGTCAAAAAAAGGGTTTCAACAAGTTTCATTCAAACAAAAAATACGAGTTTGTAACAAAATAGTTAAATCCTTAACGAAAAACCGAAGAAGACAAATTTTCAACAAAAAACATTATTTACAAAATCATACAGTTTAAATTGTGACCATATAGAAAAAAAAATTATTTATAACTTAAAAGTTGAATTTTTAACTAAAATCACTAATCTTTAAACAAAAAAAAATTAAGTTAATACACGATAATTCAACTTTAAACCAAATAGTATATTATTTAAAAAAAATTTATTTTTAAATAATAAATAATTAGATTCAATCAATAAATATGAATTTTAAATAAACAAAATAGATTTCCAACGAAATGCTTAAAATTCCCCTATGAAAAATTTTCATTTAAAAAAATTAATTCTTAACAAAACGAACTGTTTTCAAAAAAATAGTTGAAATGTAAACCGAAAAAAAGAATTTTCCAGTAAAATGATCAATCTTTGAACAAAATAAATTTTCAGCAAAAGAGTTCCACTTTTAACCGAATATTTAAATTTTCCACTAAAAAAATAATTTTGTAACCCAGAAGATAATTTTCTACTACAAAAGGCGAATTTTCAGAAAAATTAATAAATTGTTAACTAAAAGAATTAAAAACTAAACCAAAAATAGAATTTTCAAATTTTTAGTTAAAAAACTTATTGGTAAGTCAGAAATGAAACAATATTTCAACGAAATAGTTACATTTGTAACCAAAAAGATAAATTTCTAACTAAGATTATATTTTTTCAATTGGGATACTTAAACTTTCAATCAAAAACAATCATTCTTATTTGTGTTAATAAATTATTAGTTTGAAGTATTTTCTTTATTAAAATAGAAAAACTAGATTTAAAATATTTTGAATTCCTAGAGTTTTCGCGCCAAACGCTAGATGACGTTCGGCTCAGTTTTTCTCGCAAGTGATTAATGAAGTCACATTTTATTTCTTTTTTAAATTAATCTTCTCGACTAAAAATTTAACTGTTAGGATGCAAAATAATGTATTTTGTTAAAAATTCTTTTTCTTATTTGAGCCTAGCTGTTCTTGATGTAAAATTATTTCTTTCTCAATTGAAATATTAACGATTATATTTTTTGGTAAGAGTTCATATTTTTTGATTGAAAGTTTATCTTCTTTGGGTAAAAACGAATTGTTTTAACTGAAAATTTAACTCTTAGGTTTAAAATTAATGTATTTTGTTAGAAATTCGTCTTTTTGGATGAATTCAATTGTTTTTATCTTAAAATTAAAGTTTTTTTTTGTAATATCAACTATTATATTTTGTTTACTATATTTTCTTTTTGGAATGAAAATTCAACTATTTTGTTCAAAATTTCCTTTTTTCGTTAATTTCATTTGGGTAAAAATCTTTTGGGCAAAAATTCAACTATTTTCATGACACTGGAACCATTTTTTGTTTAAAATCTAAAGAATTATAAGCAATTAATATTCACTTTATTACCGTACTGAAAAAATTTTATTTAAAAGAATTTAATATCCTATTTTCGCGAAAAATCACCCTATCGATTTTGAATTTCCAGAGTTTTGGTGCCAACCGCCAGATGTCGTTTGGCTCAACTTTTCTCGAAAGGGATGAATAAAATCGCTTTTTATTTCCTTTCTAAGTTATTTTAGCAGCCTGGAAATAATTGTATGGAAATAGAATGGGCGAAAATTCTCTCGCCGTCACAACATCGGGTCGTTTTTTGCAAAAAATGGGGGAAAAAAAGGGAAAGGAAGTGCTCGGCGGTGTTCAAGGTCTAGCAGATTACTCTAAAAGCTCCGAGTTGGTTAAATTGGTACTTGCATATCTCTTGTCCGCGTTGGCACATTTTTGGCACACTATCCGCAGCACATCTGCGGCATATTCTAAGCCCCCCCCCCCCCCGGACCTTCCTCGAATTCGAGTATCTCGTTTTGCGGAGACGTATTTAGTCCAAGACCACCGCATCTCTTCCGATAACATTGCTTTGCTTAGATTAGGTTCTATTCACTTTTTTCAAAAGTGCTGTGTTTTTTATGTACTTTTTAAATTTTTAGGAAGCTCTTTACTTTTATTTAAATTTAGGATTCCTAAATTGAACTTGAAGAGAGTTTTTATCATACTGGCACTCTTTTACACTTTTTTTGATAATTTTGTATGACATTTTTTGAGTGCCCGGGTTCGCCACTTGAGAGAAAGACGTCATGTGCCACCTGGTGGTCGAAGTTTGAACTAAAAACTTTAATTTTCGCTATAGGGTTCGTTGGCCACTCAATTTTGATTAATATTTTTAATTACTTTTTTTTTGTTTAGACATTTCATTTATAATGTGCAGGATTGCAAAAAATATCATATTCATGTGCATTATTAAATTTGAAAAAGCTTACTTTTAAAAAATTTTTTTTTTAGAAATTCAACCGATTTTTTTTTGGTTTAAATTATGGCGATTTATAAATTTATCTCTTTTGTCGGAAATTCGGTCTATTTGGTTCAAAATTAAACTTTTTCATTAAAAACGAATCTTTTTAAAACTAAGCTTTTTTAAATTTTAAATTAAAATATGGTTTTGTTAAACTTATTTTTTTCTTTTACTGAAAATTTAACTTGTACATTTTTTTTTAAATTTAACTTTTTGAGTTGAAAATCCAAATATTTGTTTCAAAATTCATGTATTTCTGCTGAAAATAATTTTTTTGTTAAAAAAATTAATGTTCTTGGTAAAAAAATCATCTTTTTGATTTTAAAATTAATATTTTTTTTTAGAAATTATTTTGTCTTTAGTTCAAATATGAACTATTGCATTACTTTTTAGTATAAAAATTTATATTTGCAGATTGAAAATTTCACTTTTTTGTTGAAAATTCGATTTTCTTTGGTAAAAATATCAACAATTATATTTTTTGTTGAAAATTTTTTTTAAATATTTGTTAAGACTTAATCTTTTTATCAAAAATTCAATGATTTGGTTTAGAATTCACCTTATTCAGCTAAAAATTCAAATTTTTGGTTAATATATTTGACTATTTTGTTGAATATTCATCTTTTTTTTTGTTAAAAATTACTTTTTTATTAAAAATTTAATTTGCCTATGTTTGGTTTAAAACTGACCTTTTTGAAAAGAAAATTCAACTACTTGTTAAAAATAAAACTTTTTTGTTAAAAATTCAATTACTTTGTTTAAAGTCAATGTAATTTTGTCAAAAATTAATTTTTTTCATTTGAAAATTAATTTTTTAACGGATAATTGATAAAGTTAATAAAATTGATTTTAAAAAATTGATAAAATTGCATTAATGCAATTTTTCTTTTCTTATTGCAAACCTATCGTTTTTATTAGAAAATTCGACTAATTTACCTTTCTTGACTGAAAGTTTTATTTTTGTTTGTTGTTTAATTTTTATAATTTTAAATTCAAAATTATTTTTTTAGGTTGAAAATTGTACCACTTGGATGAAAATTCTACTGTTTTTTTTATATAAATATTTTTTTAAATTCAATTACATTGTTAAAAATCAATGCAATTTTGTTAAAAAAAGTTCTTTTAATTTGGAAATTAATTTTTTAACTGATTATGTAATTTTGTTGTTGTAAATTTACCTTTTTTGATAGAAAATTTGATTATTTGGTTAGAAATTCATGTATTTTGTTTAAAAAAATAGTATTTTTTAATACAAAATTAATCTTCTTACTCAAAAAATTAATGTTTAAACTGAATATTTTAACATTCGTTGAAAACATTTTGTTGAAAACTGTTTCTTTTTTGGTTAAAAATTGATTTTTTTTTTTGTTTAAAAATTTAACTGTTTTAATGAAACTTCGTTTTTTTCGTTAAAAATTTAATTACTTTGTTAGACAATTCCTCTTTTTACTAGATAATTAACTTTTTTCTTGAAACTTCTTTTTTTTGCTAATATGAAATAATTGCTTGAAATTTGAAGTAATATGTTAAAAATTATTTTTTGATTAAAAGATCCATTATTTTAGTAAAAAATTATATTTTTCATAAACACATAATATTTTTAATTGAAAATATAATTTCCATTTTTTTTATAACCAATCTTTTTTTGTCGAAAATTTGTTAAAAGTTCATTTTTGGTTGAAAATTCTAATATTTAAAAAAATTAAACTAATTTGTTAAAAATTCGTTTTTTAACATTAATTTTTTACTGAAAACTTAGCTTGTCCATTTTTGCTTGCAGCTTTATATTTAAGACTAGAAAAATCAACTATTAGTTAAAAAAATTCATGTGCCTTGTTGAAAATTTCTATTTTTCAAATTACTTTTTATAATTTTGTCGAAAGTTCCAGTATTTTTTTAATGTTCAACCGCACATTGTAAATACACAAATGTATTTTTCTAAAAAAAATTCACTACGTGACTTACTACTTTAATTCTTAATATTATTCAATACACTAGACCCGCGGTTTATGGCCTTCTGGTTAAGGCCTTCCTAGAACTGCTGTCAGCACATGCGCAACTTTTTTTTGGCGTTTGTCGTTCAAAGAGAATAAAAATTATAAATGCCAGAACAAAAAATGATCAAAAACAATTAAAAATATGGTTTTGGAGGCTATTGTTTTTCTTCGAAGCTAAATTATTATGTTTATTAGATAAAAAATAGACAACATTAGGCAAATATTTTGTACTTTGAAGAAAAATCCAACATAATTGATTCACGCAACCCTGACTGTTTATGTTCGGTTTCCCTCGATTTAGGGACAAGGCTATTTTCAGACTCTGGTCTTAAACCGAGGGTTGAGTGTACTTAGTTATAATTTTTCTTTCAACATCAAAAATAGTAGACTCTGGGAAATTTCTATTCAGCGATAAATAGAATAGCGTCTTTCATTGAGACTCGATCGCAAAAAACGCCCGCTGAGCGGAATGTAGAAGGACTCGATGCAGATCTACCTGAAACCCGGAGCAAAGCGGTTTTCTTTGAAGCTTTCAACAATCCTTCGCCTCCTAAATCTGGCGACGTCCAAATCGCTTTGAGTTTTACCGAAGTAAAATCCCGCTTCTAGAATTCAGAATATTTATCGGTGCGAGATGAATTTTTGCTTCAATATGTTTTTATTATCTGCTAGTCTTTTTTCCTCCAACAATTGTCCCACGGATTTGACTCTCGCTTTCGAGAATAGATGCATTTTTTCAAAGAAAAAGTTATTTTTTATTGTAGTCAATAAACATTTAATAATGCAAATATAGTTTATTTATAAAAAAAAGATATTTAAAAAAATTAAATTTTGAGTTTAATGGTTTTCTGGCAAAGGAAATTTAACTATTCTAATTATGGTTGAAAATTAAAAAATTTTTTTTTTTAGTTTCTTCTGTTGAAACTTCATGTTCATGTATTTTGTTAAAAAATGTTCCTTCTTACTGGGAAATGTATATTTTTAGTTAAAAAAATCATCTTTCCTGTTTAAAATATGTTTTTTTTATATTCAAAATAGATTTTTAATTTTAAGATTTGATTTTTTATTAAAAATTCGTGCTTTTTTGTTAAAAATTATTTTTTTTAACTTGAAACTTAACTTTTCTATTTTTTATTGCAAATTGACAGTTTTTAGTTGAAAGTTCAACTATTTGGTTAAAAATTTAACTGGCTGGATGAATTTTTAGTTTTTTTAACATTGAAAAGTTAAAACTTTTTTTTTTAGGTTTAAAATGCAAGATTTTATTTAAATTATGTTTTCTCAATTGAAAATTAATTTTCTTATCTCGAAATTTAACTTTTTCTTTTCTGGTTAAAGCTCATCTAATTTTTTTTATAAAAAGTATTTCTTACAAGAAAATTATTAATTATTTAATAAAAAAATATAAAAATAATAATAAAAAATTAAAAATACATACTAATAAAAAAATAATAAATGAAATTAAAATTTATATCAATTTAATTGCTAATATTATTATTAATTTTAAAAAATGTTATTTTTAACTTCAGTTGATAATTGATAATTTATCATTGAAAATTCACATAATTTGTTACAAATTCGGTTTATTGGTAACGTTTTTTTAAAAAAATTCGTCTTTCTTTTGTTCAAACTTAATTTTTTAAAATTAAAATTTAACTATTCTGTTTTCTGCAGAAAAAAGACAGTTTTTAGTTAAAAATTAAATTATTTGGCTAAAATTTCATATAATTTATTGACAATTTGACTTTTTTGGTTAAAAAAAAATAATAAATATGCGAATTAAATTAATAGAATCCAATAATAAACTTACATTTTTTTTATTAAAAGATAATGTTTTAAAAATCAGAAATGCTAATATTATATTTTTGCGTCAGAATATTTTTTCTTTAGCTGAAACTTAATGATTTTCCCTAAAAATTATTATAATTTATTTTTGGTTGCAGATTGATAGTTTTTAGTTGAAAATTCAATTGTTAGATTTTTTTGTCAAAATTATTTTTGCGGTTGGAAAATTCAAATGCTTTGTTAAAACCTTAATTCTTTAATTAGAAAAAAAATAATAATTAAATAAAAAAAATAAATATGAAAAAATACCAATAAATAAAAACAAAATCTTTAATAATTTTAATTATTTTGACTTTTAAAATTGAAAATTCAACTGCTTGGGGTATAGTTAAACAACATTTTTTTTAAAATTCTTTTTATTGGTTGAAAATTGATCATTTTATTGAAAATCGTTTTTCTTCAACTAAAAATTAATTTTTTATGCTAAACAGCCAAATTAATCCTTTTGAGTTGAAAATTCAATTATTACATTTTTCGTTGTGAAAATGATCCTTTCTTGTTGAAAATTCAATTGTTTTGTTAAAAATTTAAGTCTTTAGTTAAAACTAAATGTTCATGTATTTTGTTAAAAAATGATCTTTCTCATCTTTTCTTAAAAATTGATTTTTTTAGCTTGAAAATTAAATATTATATTTTTGGTTGAAAATTGACAGCTTTTAATTTCATTTATTCAACTATTGGTTTGCGGTTTTTCATAAATTAAATTTATTTAAAGTAGCTAATTTATAACAAAACTTTTACGAAAGATAGCAAATATTTTTTAACTCTCTGTAAATCTAATGATATTATTTTTCAAATATTTCAAAAATAAAGTTTAATATTGTTATTTAATTATTTACTTATTTATTTAAAAAAATATTTTTATAAATAAAAAAGAAGGGGCCTGGTCAGGCCCTGACATATTCTGCCAGATCTGGCCCCGATCAGGACCACTCTGTAATTTCTGTAAATGTAGTCCTCCATTTGTTTAAATAATTTTTTGTTAATAATTAGGAAAAGAAAATAAATAATTCACTTAAAAAAGTACAATAATATTTAAAAAAATTATGTTTGGTGAGCTTCACTTATTGTTTGTTCATAACTCAAAACTCAAAGCAAAACTAAAGATTAAAAAAAGCAAATTTCTAGCATTCTTTTAAGAGAAGATAAATATAAACTATAATAATTTGTTTAAATAATTATATTTGGAAATTGAATTAATTATTACATCATTCTAATTGTAAGTGAAAAGTAGACAAATATTCTAGCATTATTCAACTTAAATATTAATAATAATAATAAATTGTTTAAACAAATAATATTGTTAATTCTAATTAATTATTTAAGTCACTTCATTTGAAAATTGGACAAGAAGTGGATTTTTTTATAAAAACCGCGAGTTTTTATCTCTATTCTAAAATAAAATGTCTAAAAACAAATAATAAATTGTTTAAACGATTAAGTTAAACATCTAATTATCAGATCAAGTATGAGAAACTTTTTTTATTTTAAAAACGCGTAAAATTCATAATTAGTGCCAGAAACTCGCAAAACTTATTTTTTCATTTATGGGGTTTTTTGGGATCCCATAAAACAGACTTATGGGATTGATATTTAAAAAGTAATATATTATTACTATTCTATAACTATTTTTTTAAGATAGATGTTGATTTTCAACTTTTCTTGAAAAATTTACAAAACCGTCTTTTTTATGGGAAATAAGTTCTAAACTTCATGGGGTCCTATATATCATTAACCGCTTTAAAACAGTTAATTTATTGTTGTGTAGATTCCAAAAAAAATCCGGACAAACTGCATAAAAATTTGGGAAACTTTTTTTTTTTGATCATCCTAATGGACAACTCCTGTTCCTAATCTTACTTTTTATAAACCCAACTGTTTGAAAAAACCTGTAAAAAATTCTAATACGATTATAATTAAATATAGATATAAATACTTTAGATTTTTTTTCGGACTGTCTTTTACGTCATCCTCTTTATAAAAGAGTCCCTAATCAATGCCACATTTATTGCCTGTGAAAGCGAGATAAGATCTTTTAGTAGCTAATAAGCAAAGTACGATGTTATACAGAAAGATACTTCTCATCGTAATAGAGAAAAGTTGACAATGAAGAAATTTCGTGACGATGCTCACTTATAACATATGGATGGGGAACGTCTCTTGCTTTCTGATGACTAGTCTATTACATTATTACATTCTATTCTATAGATATAGCTATGACTGGACCTATATATATATCTATATCTATAATGAATAATGGTATTTCCATCTCTATAGGTTTAATATTCTTGAGAGAGTTATCATCTAGGATAATCAGTTATAGAGGTCCAGTGGACAAATTCCTGGCGCCTTCAGATTTTATCTTCAGAAGTTTAATTCAAAATTATGCACCGTTTTGCTCTAACGTTGTTTTGAGACTTATAAAAGAAACAAGTTGATTATTTTCAGCTGCGGATTCAGTTTTAGGTCAAGATTCCTACCTTACCGAAATCGAGAAGATTCTGGAAACTTAGCACGGACACGAACCACTTTATCTGTGGAGGCTTCTCGATGTCGGTAAAGTAGGAATCTTAAAATATCTTTTTTCTTTATTAATTATTGAGGTAGTTTAAATTTCAATCGACTGATCGAATATTTAAACTAAAAAGATCGATCGTCTACCTAAAACGTAATAGATGATATTTCAAACCAAAAAAATACGAATTTTTAACTAAAAAGATAATTTTTCAACTAAACCGATGAATTTATAAGAAATAAAAATGTTCAGTAAAGTAAGGAAAATAGATGAATTTTTAACCTAAATAGTTAAGAATGTTTTTGAAAGTTGAAACAGACACGAACCACTTTAGCTGTAGAGGGTTCTCGACGTCGGTAAAGTAGGAATCTTGAAATATCTTTCTTCTTTATTAATTATTGAAGTAGTTTAAATTTTAATCGACTGATCGAATTTTTGAACTAAAGAGATCGATCTTTTACTAAAAATGTAATAAATGACATTTCAAACCAAAAAATACGAATTTTTAACTAAAAAGAACATTTTTTAACTAAACCAATGAATTTACAACAGTTAAAAATGTTTAGTAAATTAAGAAAAATAGATGAATTTTTAACCTAAAGAGATGTAATTTTAATCAAATAGTTGAGAATGTTCTTGAACCTTAGTACAGGCACGAACCAATTTAACTGCAGAGGGTTCTCGATGTCGGTAAAGTAGGAATCTTGAAAAATCTTTTTTCTTTATTAAT
>JAAAKG020056130.1:0-15767 GCA_010014905.2 Druon quercuslanigerum | reverse complement strand
CTTTTGTGTTTTGTTTTTTTATGAGACGGTAGGGGGGGGCGGGGGGGGGGGGGGGGGGGGGGGCATCAAGTGGAAGTAGCCTTACGAATTTAAATAACGTTTAGTACGTTTCCTTATAATAAATTTCAACAAAGTTTGCAACTTTTTCCAAACATGTCCCTGCAATGGTACAGTTCAATAATAGCTTAGTAAGTTTGAAAACCACTTTCATATATCTGACTTTAGACTATTTCCCTTATTCCTCTCTTTTCCACTTTTCAAATCATTCCTTTTTCCCCATGTTTTCAAGAAAATTCTCCTTTTTACTGTATTTTCATTTAGTTTCAGAATTCATATCTTTTGGTTAACAATTCTACTATTTGGTTGAAAACTTTATCATTTTATTGAAAAATAAACTATTTTGTTAAAAAGTAATATTATTTCATCGAAAATTTATGTATTTTAGACAGAAAAGCCGTCGTTTTTAATTGAAAAATTTCATTTTTGAGAAAAAAGTCATCTTTCATTGTTTAAAATGAAGTTTTTTGTTGAAAATCCGACTATCTTCTAAAAATTTCGCCTTTTTGGCTTGAAAATTCAACTATTCGGTTTTTGGTTCAGTTTTAAACTTTTTTGTTCAAATATTTGATCATTTGATTAAAAATTCATCTTTGTATGATGAAAATTCAAATATTTGGTTACACATTCAATTATTTTGTTGAAAACTCATCTTCTTTAGTCGAAAAATCAACTGTTTTCATAAAAAATCATCATTTTAGATATAGAATTTAGCCTTTTTAATTAATAATACGTCTTGTTTGTTTAATAAGTCTACTATTTAGTTGAAGATTTTATTAAAAAGTAATCTTATTTGGTCAACACTCAAAGTATTTTGGATGGAACAGTCGTCCTTTTGAATTTAAAATTGATCTTTTTTGAAATAAAAGTATCTTTATTGGTTGAAAATGTACTTCTTGTTAAACATTCGTATATCTTCTGAAAAATTCGTCTTTTTGGCTTAAAAATTTAATTATTTTGTTTTTGGTTCAATTTTAAGCTTGTTTGTTAAAAAAGTTTATTATTTGATTAAAAATTTAACTTTGTATTTTGAATCTTCAACTATTTGTATAAAAATTCGGCCTTTTACATTAATAATTTATTTCGTTTAGTTAAAAATTCGACTATTTGATTGGAGATTCAATTATTGTATTGAAAATGCAACTATTTCGTTAAAATTCATCCGTTTTGTCAAATATTCAACTACTTTTTAAAATTTGCAATGCTTGGTTAAAAACTATATTTTTCGGTCGAAGATTCGCATTTTTGGTTGGAAATGAACTATTTCAATTGAAATTTTTTTTATGTTTTGGTTAAAATTTCATTTTTTAAAGGTAAAAGTTAACTATTATATTTATGGTTAAAAAGTTATATTTTTTTTAATTCAACTATTTGATTCAAAATTGATATTGTTTAGTTAAAAATGTAACTATTATTTTGAGAATTCAGCAACTTAGTTGAGTTTCTTATTTTGATCGTACGGCGTCGACCAGATTTTTATAAGTAATTATAATTGCTGATGGTGTTTTCTCTGTGCATGGGCGTAAATCAATATTTAAAAAAATATTAATTTAAGCAAATGTGGAGAGAGAAAAGTGACATCAATTATAATTATTCAGTTGAATTGTTAACTGTAATGTTTAAATTTTTTTGTGTTTGGAGATTCATGATTTTAGTCGAAAACATCTCTTTCGTGGCAAATGTAACTATTCGGTTATAAATTCGTATTTGTTTCTTGAATAACAATGTTTTTTTACTTGAAATTGAAATCTTTCTTGAATAAAATATCAAAAATTACATTTTTCGTTTGGGGATTAATATGTTTTGTGTAAAAATTCAACTACTTAGTTACAAGCTGAGCTACATTGTTAAAAATCTATTTTTTAAAGTCTCATAATTTAAATTGAAAATTCATATCTGGTTGAAAATTCAACTAATTTATTGAAACTTAAATTTTATTGATTAATAATTAAATTTTTTACTTGAATTATCTAGTTTAAAATTCATATATTTAGTTGAAAATTCGTCTTTTTTGCTAAAAAATTAATTTTCTTGGTTAAAAAATCATCATTTTTATTAAAAATGCAACTTTTTGGTTAAAAATTATTATAATTTGTTATTAATGCTTCGTTTTGGTAGAAAAATAATTTTATTCGTTGAGGATTCATCTTTCTGTGTTAAGAATTCAACTGATTTGTAGAAAATTCGTCTGTCTGGCTCGAAAATTCAAAAATTTGTTACAAAATTAAATAATTGGAATGAAAATAAATTTCTTCGTTAAAAATTCGTATTTTCGGATTAATAATTCAAATGTTTTGTGTGTTTCATGTTTGAAAGTTAATCTCTTTTCGTAAAAATGTACTATTTTTGATGAAGACGCAACTGTTTAGTTGAAAATTAATCTACTTTTTCGATCAATTAACTCATTTGGTAGAAAATACAAATTTTTGTAGAAAATTCATATGCTTAGGTTGAAAATTCCTATTCTCAGGTTTTTGTTAGTCTTATTTTTTCGTCGAAAATTCCACCCACTAGTAATGTGAAAAAGTGCAGAATAAACGTGAAACCCTTGAAGAAAATTTAAATTTAAATCTTTTTTTTAATTCAAACAATTTCTTTAACTTATAGCTTTGCCCCTTTCCTATTTATACAAGATCAGGGGAAGTGCACGTAACACTTACGCTTAGCAAGCAAACTGTGATGTTAGATGAAATTCAAATTAATAGGATGGCCAATTTTCTTAATTACACGTTTACCAACGTCCTAAGGCTGCAAAAGTATCTAATGCTCTTTGACCCTAACGCCTCAGAAAATTCCTACATTATCGTTCCCGTAAAGAAAGGCAAGTACAAAATATATTTAGGATTTAGTATCTGATTTTTAAAAAATTGACTTATCGTTTTTTTATTATTAACAGTATCGACTATGGATGGTCCTGATATCAAAGTCGATTGGGAATTTCTCGACTGCATTTATCAAAATAGGGATACGATTCCTAAACAGGTTTCTGAGGAGCAGAGAAAAAAATTCAAGTTTGATGCTTCGAAGTATCATGATGCTGTGATAATGCCTTGGTACAGAAACAAAGATCAGCCACAGGTAACATTTTTCTTTAATATTTGATAAAATACTAAGCCTAACTATTTTGATCCCGAATAATTTAGATTCAATATTTTTCGGATTTGAAGACATGATAATAATAATTGTGTAAGAACCAAAAATTAAATTTTACAGAATGAGCAATCAAAGTTTTCTGTCATAATTTTTCAGATATAAAATGTTGATAAAATTATAGAAGCATATGTTCCCCAAGAACTCTACATTGAAGATGTAAAAAAATTAGGAAAATCATTTTTATTTGTTTTATTTTATTTGTTTTATTTTTATTTTAACTAAGTTGCCCTAAACCAGTCTTATATCTCATAAATGTTAAAACTAATTTCTGTTGGCCCAAAATAACAACAGAAATTTTTTGAATCAAAATATTCTGGTGGATATTCTAACCTTGAAACTCTTTAGACCCGTGCATATATTTTTAATGCACATTAAAGTAAAAATTAAAACGATTTTTAACACATATGCTTGGATTGTTCTTTCGATTAAAAACTAGGTACGAAGTACATAGAACTCGATTTTTAAGGTATGAAGAACCGATTGGTGGGACGAGGGGAGATTTTTTTTAACCGTAAACTTTTTTGGATAAAAAATCCAATGAAAAATTATATCCATGAATCGCCTAAGAGATACTTCTTCTTCAAGGAAAATAAAATTTTCAGATTTACCAAAAGAAGGTTAAGATTTTTAATAATGAGTTGTTATAAACCATAATTTTTTTTCATACTTACAATTGTTCGAAAATTCTGAACAGAAATGTGTGTAACCATTGACGATGTAGGATGATATTTTACAGGGTGGCGACTATTTCGGATAACTCGAAAATGACCTGGAATTTACTTCTGATCGCAGTGAAATTCACATTTTAATTATTTTAATAATTTTTAACAATCTATAAAAGTTTACTCTCATTAAATTATAATTTGTTATTGTTCAAGAGTACTTATTTTTCTGGAAATTAGTTAGTAGTTGTTCTCATGCATCCAAAGAGTTTTTATTGCAATAAGAAATTAAAAATATACTTCAAAATACTTAATATTAATAAACTTATTTGTTCACGTGTCACTATCTTTGAATGCATTTGACTTAACCTTGAAAATTAAATGACTTTACCGTGAAAACCAGAAAAATGACCGCATGCTTTGAATTAATTAAATGCAATTTTTTGCTCTGTGAGATTTTTTTCGCTGACTCAAGTTTGACAATCGAATTGATGATACTCCAAACATACAGAAATAATAATTTTCTCGATTTTTTCAAAAAATGGATTCATCACGGTTTATTTTCCTACTTCAGTAGAAGTAGTATCTTCAGAAGACATATTTATGAATTATATTAGACAATTTTGTTACATTGTTCGTCGCTAATTCACATCTTTTTAGTTCAATTTGCCCAATTTGTTATTTAGTATAAATAAAGGCTGAAACGCATGTCGTACTATGAAATTGTATGTTTATACTACATAAAAAATTGCGTTATTCAGAACAAAAATATCAATGACATGGACTATACGTATGTTTTCCGTATAATTAATTGGCGTAATCAGTTAATTCGTAACTCTCATGTTTCAAAAAAATCTAAAAAAAACTGTTGAAGCAATTGAAAAATTTGCTTGTTCTTCATGAAAAGTCATCTTTTTATCGAATGCTTGTATCCCAATATTAACGTTTTTGCTATTCCGATAGTTTTACGTATGGGCCTTAATAAATTTAAAAACATTTTATAATTTTATAACTTAGAGACATGATTTGTACATACTCCAGATAATAATCGTTAAAAACTGGATTTCGAAACAGTGGTTCTTATTCAGTTGTAATTGGTATTTCTAGTATTTTTATGTGGCTGAAATATGTCCGAGTCTGAGTCCAAAGTCTTCGTTTCCTGGTGCAGACTATAATACCTTCGAAGAATATTATTTGAAGAAATATGATATACAAATACAAAACTTAGGTCAACCTTTACTAGATGTCGATCACACATCTGCAAGACTGAATTTTTTAACTCCGAGGTAAGTTAATATTTATTTTAGTAACAATTTTAATTGATTTTCTATTACTTACTTTTTAATCAATTTTTTCAGATATGTGAATCGTAAAGGCGTAGCTCTACCCACAAGTAGTGAAGAGACGAAAAGAGCAAAGCGAGAGAACCTGGAGCAGAAACAAATCCTGGTTCCTGAGTTGTGTGCTATCCATCCCTTTCCCTCATCTTTATGGCGGCAGGCTGTCTGTTTACCCTGCATTCTTTACAGAATAAACGCTCTACTCTTAGCTAATCAAATTCGATGTCAAGTCGCACAAATGATAAACCTAGGAGAAGAAAATTTATCCTCAGGTAAATATTCTGTCCATTTTTATTCAGTTCTACCAGAGACCTAAAGTCCTTTTTGTTTTTTATTTTTAAACAAATTTCTTATCTATATTTATTTTTATAAGTTTTTTTGTGCCCTGTGCGAATGGATAGCAAATAGCGCCGTAGGCAACTCTTTACAAAATTTCATGTTTGAAATAACAGGCCTTGGACTCATCTGAGAAATTCAAAATAGTGTCATGCAATTTTTTAAATATTACATCGAGGGATAAACAATTTTTGTTATCTGATATACAATATGCATCTTCCATAAAATCGCATAAAGCCCTTTAAAATATTTCAAGTATATCTTAAAAGCTTTGAAATCCGCAGAAATCTTTTCAAAAACCCTGCAATCTGTTGCTGAAGTTCTTTAGCAATCCGTTGCAATCCCTTAAAATCTTTCAATATCACTGATTTCCTAGATACCTTTTAAAATCCTTAGAAATATTGTAAAACCCTACTCAAAACCTTTAAAAATTATTAATCATTACATTTCTTGGAATTTCATAAGTACCCTTAACTCTTTGAAACCCTCTGAAATCCCGTAAAATCGATAAAGTCAGATAAAGTCCTTAAACGTCCCTTGAAATCTTTGATATTTTTTTAATTCCTTGTAATCCTTTAAAATACCATTAAATATTAAGAATCCCTTATCCTCCCTCGAACCATCGAAATGTTTACATTTTATAATACTACAAAATTAATTCAGACAGTTTTTATTCAAATGGTAAATAATTTACTTACGCATAAAATAGAAGCTTTCAACACATTTCAATTGAACAATTTTAAAGTACAGTTTAAAGATTTTTGGTCAAAAAATATAAATCCAAGTTATGTATATAATTATATAATTATAGAACGAATCAATAAATTGGTAAATGTTCAAAATTATAGCATTTTAAGCAATTTTAAGATAGAAACATTGAAATTTTCTTTAAACTGAATACTTTTTTAATTAGAAGTAAAATTATTTTTATTTGTTTCAAATTAATAATTGTTCAATTGTTATTTAAAAATCAAAATGCAGCACTTTGGCTTACAAAATAAAAATGTTCAAAGAGCCACAATTAAAATTGTAACGTTCCGAATTTAGAAATGGCCAGTAGCACTCTGGAATTTTAACGATTTAAGGCTTTCTACTTTAAAGAATTCAGTTTCTAATTGTTTAATTTTGCCAATAATTGCAAAAAATTTTTTTTATTACAAACTTCCAAATTTAATGGGCTAAAAATGGAATATTTTAGATTGAAACAATGTTAGAATTATGAATCTATTAGTTTCAAATCATTTATAAGTTGGTAAGAGTTTCTAAAGTTTCAATCGGACGCTTACGTTTGTGTAACTACTAAGGTCTTTAAATTGAAAAAGATCAATTTCTAACATTGAAATTGGTAAATTGCTTAAATTTGAACAGTTTCAGAGTCGTCTGGTAAAACGAATAAATTATATAAAAAATGTTCAATTTCAAATGCATCTAATTTGTAATCGTGTAAGTCTTCAAGACATAAAAAATGTGTACTGTAAAATATTTTAGAACTACACATTATAAACGGTAAAAAATTAAATTTACTGTTATTTTCCGGTCTAAAGGCCACCTTAATAATCCTACAAAATTCTTTGAAATCTCATTAAATATTTCGGTATTTTTAAAATCTGTTTAAATCCCGTACAGCATCTGGAAAAATTTAATATCTTTTAAAATTGCTTTAACAATATTTAAATCATTCAAATCCTCTGGGACCCAATAAAATCCCATGGAATTCCTAGAATTCCTGTAAGATTTTATTCCATTTTATTGACTTTGAAATCCTTTAAATCCCTTGAAATCTTTGAAATCCTTTAAATCCTTGTTTAAATCTTGAAATCTCTTCAAAAGTATTAAAACGTTTGAAATTTCGATTTTTGGTATGTCGGATGTTATTTCAGTAAATCAGCAAAGAAGTTTAAAAATATATTTTAAAGTTAGAATTTAATTCATCTCTGAAATTACATAGATTACGAATGGCAGCCTTTGGATTTCGGCTGGAGTCTCTCAGAAGTCTTAATAAAATCGAAAGAAATAGAAAAAGCAAACGAGGGAAAAAAAAAAGTTCACACAGATGCACTTTCAAATGAAGCTTCTTCTAGAAACGACAAAACACCGAAATCAGAAATCAAGACGAGCAAAAAAGTCAAAGAAAATCCTTCTGCTGATGAAAACGATTCTCTCCATTCAAATGAAGACGAATTGGAAATCGGCACTTGGTCCAACGATATGGCAATAACGACCATGGATTTTAATTCTAAGGAAGCCTTTCCTTTAGATATCTCGGCTTTGGAACAAAATTTCACTTGGAATGACGTTCGTTACGGTTCCCCGACCTACGAATCTGACGATGCTTACGATTCCGACGAAACTTACAGCGATTGTTTAGGAGGTTCGTCCGACGATAGTGAAGAAGAAAATCGAGGCTTACGCATTGAATACATGGGAGAAAATGTCGCTGAGGCTGTCGAGGATGAAAAGCAAATTTCCAAAAGAGAAATCAACAAAAAGATCCTGGAACTTCTCGAAAGCGAAAAGAATTTAATTGAGAATTCTTGGATTTACGAAGAGGGAGAGGACGAGGGCTTAGAAAAACATAGATTAGCTCACTTTAAATTCGCAAAAATTAGGGAGGAACTTATCATGAAGAATGGATCCTTTATTCCTAGTGAACTAGATATTGCGATATCAAGGAAAAATTCTATAGAGGCATCGAGCGAGGGGACAAATTCTGATTTTAAATATAGGAATTATATCGAGAAGATCGCTGGTCGATTTAAAGAACACTTGTCGGATAGAAAACCTTTGCCAAAAATTGTGAAAAAGCAAAATGCGATGGAGGTGGTGAGAAATGAGGATGAGGAACTTTTTAGTTTTGACTCTCAGCCGGAATTGAGAGGGCATCCGGGACCGAGTCCTAGTTTAATTTTACAAGCTTTGACTATGTCGAATGCTAATGATGGAATTAATTTGGAAAGACTGGAGACCATTGGGGACTCTTTTCTTAAGTATGCGATTACGACGTACTTGTATTGCACTTACGATAATATTCATGAAGGAAAATTGAGTCATTTGAGGTCTAAACAGGTAAGTTTTGTACTATGTAGAATTTGTACTTTTTTAGTATTAGAGATCTTTAGAATTAATTTTTTTACATTGCAGTCTTTAAAGTTTGCAATTATAGAAATTATAATTTTTAATTCAAGATTGAAAGACTCAGAATTGAAAGATTTTGAATTCAAATAATCATTGGTGTACAATATTAATTTAGATAGTTTGCAAATTAGTTAATTATGCGAACTACAAGGAATACAGACAAAAATGTTCAAAATCAATACTTTAATGATAATTAAACCGTTGTGTGAAGTTTAAAACTTAAAAAATTTTAAAGGTATTAAATTGAAAAACATTCAAGGCCATTAGATCGTTAAAAATTAGTAAGTACCGTTTTTTAATTGAAAAATTTTATGTTAAAACGTCACAAATTAATAAAATTAAAAATAATTTGATTGTATAATTAAATCATTCAGAATAGAGTCCATTAATATTCTAAGGTTTTATTTAAGATTTGTTATCGCATAGGTATTTATGAATAATTTCCCATTTAAAAATGGTATCCTTTCTAAACTGAGTAATTAGAAATTAAAATATTAAACGTTGGAAATTTGATTTCGAACATAAATATTTCAAAATTGTGCTAATTTCAATTAATACTAGAGTATGTGTTTGAAATCACGAACATAAGTAGAAGAATAAATAAAAATATAATTCTTAAGTTTTAAAATTTAAAGACTTTCAAAAATAAATTTGCTTTTTTCTGAAGACAGGTAATCTTATTTTTTATGCATAACTTTGTAAAGTATGAAATTACACATTTCATATTCTTAACTTTAGATTTGGAGATTTTTATATTTTATACGCTTTACATCTCAAATGCTTCATTTGAAACTGCTATGCATTTTCAACAATTCGTTTTTACTATAAAAATTATTAATTAATTAATGATTCATGCATGAATTTAATATTATTCGTTTCTGAAGATTTCCTGCTTAAATTTAGTCATTTTTAAAGGCTTCCAATTTAAAAATTCTGAATACTTTTATTTTAGTTATTTTAGTATTGCATTCCACAAACGTTTTGAAATTTTCTTATTTAACATTAATTTGTTTGCATTACGGTCATAAAATTTCCCCTTTTTTCTACTTTCAACAGTTTTCTTTTGATCGCTTCAGTATCAGTTGAAAACTTTTAATTGTAAATTACACGGAACGAAATAAAAATTACTTAATTTTGAATATGTGTTTCTCATTTTTAATAATCCAATTTCTAACGCTTCAACTGAAATTTCTTGAAGTTTAAGCGTTTGAAACCATAAATTACCTAATTTTCTCATTTTTACTCTAAAAATTTAAAATTCTTACATTTTTACGTTTTAAATCTGAATTGAATAATTTTCAAATCTTTTTAATTGAAAGTTGATGAATTCGGAAGGATTATAATCATAAAGGCTTCCTATTTAAAGTCATTCATTCGTGGAGGTTTCCAACGTGTAAACTCAGAATTCTTACCATAGAATCACTTTTAGGTAACAGTTTCTTTTTAAATCTGTCAATTTTTGAAAGCTCTGAGTTTAAATTTATTAATATTAAATTCTGTATTGGATGGAAGCTGCTAATGTGTCCCCTAAGGGTTTACATTTTTTCTTGCTCCTTCGTCCCTACTCCTTAACACACCTCTCACACACTTACTTGGTGGTGGGAGGGGAACCTACAGTTTAAGGTGGGTTTCGAATCAACAAGAGCAACAGCCTTAAGTACTGAGAGCACCTTTTTCTCTAGAGGTACCGGTCCCACGACTCTCCGGAGATCAACAACTCCCTTGCTAGGCTAGTGTTCATCGCATGGGCCACCAAGGCTCTTCGAGATTGCGAGGCGGGAATCTAACCCACAAGCGGACAGAGTGGGTCCAAAGCCTGCGCTTTAGCCCCCACGACCATCGTCCCACTTTATTAAATTCTGTAATAATCATGTAAAAATAAATTAAGAAGGATATGGTTGTGATTATGTTACTCAAATAATTTTTAATAACAAAATGTACCCGCTGTATGATGAGAATGTTGAAATTGTAATTTCACAGCCAAAATAGAGTGTTATCAAAAAACGTTAAAGAACAATTTAGTAGGTCTTTTTAAGGCGTGAAACTTTGCTATTGGACCTTTTATCGTATTTTGCGTTGTTTAGCTATACATGTATATTTTTACATCCCTAATGGCATTGTCTAAGTCAAGTAATAATTATGTTTGTTGATTATTTGTCGTAAATATCGGAATATCGTGCAAAAGTTGATTTTTTTCTTATTTTTATTTTTTAAGGATAAAACAATAAATATTGTTTGTAGGAGGCTAGCTAACGAAGTTGGCCTGCCTTTGTCGGTCACAAAAGAGTGTACCAAATGAAATTTTGTTGGACAAATTTCTTCGAAAGTTATAAAAAACTGGACAGGTACAATTTACACTAATATAATACCTTGTATCGTACATAATGTGAATGCAAAAAGAAATTCTACCTAAATTTCTATTAAAAAAAAATAACTTTCGACTGCGATATTAACCCAAATTTAAAAAAAAAAAGTCATTTTACCACGTCCCTTAATATAAGTTATGTAATTTTTTAAAGATTACATAAATCCACTGGCGGAGGCCACTATTGTGTGCCGAAACCCTTTAATTTAAAAGTACTTACTCTCGAATGCTAATGTGGGAAATAGAAATGAAGAGCAATTATTAAAAATTGGCACTAAACCAATTTTTTCCATTTTTTTAGTGCTGGTATCCCAATGGTTGATAACAAAAATTTATCATTCCAGGTCAGTAATTTGAACCTCTACCGACTTGGAAGACAAAAAGTCTTGGGGGAAAGCATGATCGCTACGAAATTCGAGCCTCATGATAATTGGTTGCCACCTTGTTATTACGTTCCAAAGGAACTCGAGCAGGCCTTGATTGAATCTGGAGTTCCGTCGACACTTTGGAATCAAGCTGATATGCCAACTTTGCAAGCCGTCAATCCAACCGAAATAACTCAACTCGTTCGAGAAACAGAACATAAGCTTGAGATTATCAAAATTGAGCTCGACAAAAGTGAAAACGAACCAGCTAATGAGTTAGAAAATTTGAGGTGCTTTATTCCATATAATTTAATCACACAGCACAGTATTCCAGATAAAAGTATTGCTGATTGTGTGGAAGCTTTGATCGGGGCTTATTTGATTGCTTGTGGACCAAGAGGTGCTCTTTTATTTATGGCTTGGTTAGGAATTCATGTTCTACCTACAGAGGTGGTTTCTGTGGTCCAGGAAACGGAACCTGAGGAAAGACCCCCGGGTAGCACTCCTTATATTAAGGAAAAAGATGATCAAAGGCAAACTATTTGGAAACAGGTCAAAAAAATAGATACAACTATTGAGAGCAAACAAATCTGGGAATTTAAGGGAAATTCTTCTATTTTGTTTTGCAGATTCGATACGGGAAATTGGAAGAACCACAGAATCCGTTGCTCGAATATATCCCGAATGCCGAAAGTGAATTAGAAATAATGCTGGATGGATACGATGTACTTGAAGAAAAAATTGTATACAGATTCCAAGACAGAAGCTATTTATTGCAAGCTTTCACGCACGCTTCCTATCAGCCAAATCGATTAACGGATTGTTATCAGCGATTGGAATTTCTCGGCGATGCCGTTTTAGGTAATTTTTAGGTTTTTACCCTTATTTTTAGACTCACACAGGGAAGCTACAAGACCTGGAAGACATAGAAGTATCAAGTTTTTATAATTTTATAACAATATTAGTGAGATTGATTAGAATTCAATAATTTTTTAAAAACCCTTAACATTCCCCAGCGGATATAATTTCTATGAATTTGCATGAAAGCTTTTATGAATTTCTATACATTTTTATGTATTTTTTATGCATTTTACATTCGGAATAGATTTTTTGGAGGTACTTACCGATTTTAGGTTTTAAATTTTCCAAATTTTGCATAGAAATGTGTCATTAAAATTTCGTTAGTTCTTACAAAAAAAGTATTAAAAATCATGAAAAAGTAAATCAAGTTTTTAGAGTCTTAGATTTTTCTATTAAAAAAAATAGTATTCATTTATAATTGTCAGGGTTCTAAAAAAGTGCGATTTTGAATTTTGCAATTTATGCCTTTTGGTAAAAATTTTATCATAAATCTTATTTTGTTTACAAATTTTTGTAAAGATTCTTCTAGGCCGTTTTAGATCTGAAAAGGAATTTTGATAGTTTTCAATTTTTATAAAATACAACTTCAAGGCTAAAACATTATTTTACCCGCAATTTTCTATGGAATAGTATGCATAGAGTTTCTTCTAGGATATAAAGAGAATGTTCTTTATAAGGAGATAATTGAAAATATTTATACTGGGTGACGGAGAAAATCTCGAATGTCGAAATACACAAAAAATAAACATTCTTTCAGTTTAAATATTCCACCTGTGAGAGGTTCCAGGTCAGGAATATCAGAGTTGTTAACGAGATCAGTGCTTTTCCTTAAACTGGGGGAAATAATAGTGTTAGATATAGGTAAGACATTGTGTTAGAATATTTTTGAGAAAATTTCAAAATTGTAGGAATTACGTCACTTTAAACTTTTTCTGATGAATTTTATAAAAATACTACACCTCAGAAATTTTTTAACCGATTTTTATTAAATTTATAGGTGTTATGTAAAATGTGGTACCCTTTTTTCTATAAAATTGAAAAAAAGCAAAATTTCAAATAAAAAAATGTCAAAAAAATTTTGATTTTGATTTTTTGTTTTGAGCTCGTATTTTTTTTTAATTCTTCTCATTTAAATTATTTTTCATGATTTACCTTTTATTCAAAAAAAGCCTGTGGCCTCTTCAGGTTGCCGAGCTATGCACTTTTAAGCTGAAGCGTGCAGTGCACTCTCCCGTGCAATGGTCTGGTCAAAATGCATACAACTTTGTTTTTGTTTACTTTCTTCTGCCTATCTTGATAGAGCCTACCAGATCACTAAATATACTCTAATGTGAAATCTTATGAAGCTTATTCATGTTCATTTTTCAATGTTACAGCGAAAATAGTCATAGATGTTCATGTTGTACTCCTTTGTTTTTGTTTACTTTCTTTTATATATTGTGATAGAGCCTACCAGGTCACTAAATATTCTTTAATGTGAAATCCCATGAAGTTTATTTATGTTGATTTTCCAATATTATAAATACATCTGTACATTACCGGAAAAACTTTACAGACTCAGTTTGTATTGCAAAAAGTTTGTATTATTTGTTTATTACTTTTATTAGTCCTGTTATAGACTAAAACCAAGATTTTCGTCTAGAAAGATATTTTTTAGTGCCATAAACCTTTCATTTTCGTTATAATCGTTTCTAGAGTTTAAGTTTTAAAACACTAGGAAACTTTTGGAAGAATTTGGAGCCGTGGCTCCAGTCATTCGCTGTTATAATCCGTTTAACAAAAAAGGACATTGGATCAAAAGTATTCAAGCAAAGCCTCGCCAAATCACAAAAGATATTTCTAATGCAAAAAAATTATCTTCCGAAAGTATAGGAAAATACATTTGCGTTTCATGTTTACTTTCATTCTCTAATGATGCTGATCACAGCCTAAGAAATGTAATAAGACCTTCTATTTCAACTGCTTTTTCTAGCGATGCAATTAATAAGTTTTTAATTCCAATTCATGATCTGTTCGATAAGCAGAATGACTTAGATGCTGAAGAAGTAAACAACACGGAAGCAGAAATAGAAATGGGTGATGATGAAAATGTTGTAAAAACAGTATATGAAAATCAAATGGTTCGCGATGAGGAAGCAATCCTAAATTTAAATAAAATTCTTCAACTTCTAAAAGTTTCACCGAATAATAATTCGAAGGATCGTCGATCAATAAAGGCCCAAAAGCTTAAGGTTCACAAAATAAAGAAAGCTCTTGATATTGAGTTAGAGAAAGTATTTGATATAAAGCGAAATAATAACAACGAAATAAATGAACTGGTTGATGAACTCAAAGAAAAATTATCTGAAACCAATAAGAAATAAAAAAAGTGAAATTCTTAACTATGTTACCGATTAGTTGGGGAATTCGTCGCATAAAAACTACGTTTGGCGTAGCATACAGTATGGCACGCACTGCGAAAAATATTCATACTGCACATGGAATTGGTTAGTCGCCTAATCCCAGATTAGGAAAACGAATTTCAAAAGAGACGGAAACACTTGTCCATTGTTTTTATTATGACAACGAATTCAGCCGAGACATGCCTGGCCAAAGAGACCCACAGAGTGCATTTTGGCTGGCAGTAGTGGCATGCATTCAGTCTGCATTTGTAAAATCCATCAGAATCCGCAACTGATGATATCTGGAACACGAGTGAATCAGCCTGCGGAAACCGAGACTGCGAAACATTTTCTTGGATCCTACAAAGATATTTTAAAAACAATGATATGCAGCACTGCCACGCCTAATTGCTATTTACTTATATGTAAAGAATGTCCTGGAGTTGAAAAAATAGCAGAGTCTTTGAAAAACTTGATTGATGAGAAATTTCTTGACCAAATTACATACAAACAATGGACAGTGACTTATCGTTCAATGTTAGAAACTATCGTAGATTCATCTGATCACTATGTTCAAAAATTTAGCGACAAATTACCTGAACTTTTGAAGCACGATTTTCTAGCAAAGGCGCAAACTAAGTTTTTAAAAGATATTAAAGAATCTCTAGAACCAGGAGTTATTGTGATTTTGGCGAAAACTTTTCTCCTGTAATTCAAGACTGTGTTCAAGATAATTACTGGAGTAATGAACAAATAACGATTCACCCATTCTTTGTTTACTTTCAAGAAAATTGGGAATTAAAACACGAAAGTTATATGATCATTTCTGAATGCCTCAGTCACGATGCAGCTGCTGTCAATTTGTATATCAAGAAATTGACTGAAGAATTAAAGAAACGACACGCAGTAACAAAGCTAATTTATTTTACCGACGGAGCTGCATCGCAATATAAGAATAAGTATAACTTTATTAATATTGCCTACCATGAATAAGATTTTGGAGTGAAAGCTAGATGGAATTTTGTCGCCACGTCCCACAGTGGGGCGAAATGAAAAAACGATGTTCAAAATAACCTGTAGGTCCCAATTCTTAATCGATTTTCAATTAATTT
>JAAAKG020056119.1:0-18096 GCA_010014905.2 Druon quercuslanigerum | reverse complement strand
ATCAGCGCATCAAAATACGTAAGTATACGTAGTTTCAAGAAAATCGTCGGTGGGTGCTATTCGGAAGTCCACCCAATCGGCGCCTGTTAGTAATAGAAAAAACAAAGGGTACTGGCTCTAATCACAACGGAGTTAAAAGGCGCTCCTTTTTTAACCGAATATTTTATTGAGTCACCTATTAGTACGGAATTGTCCGCAAATCTTAGCCGCTTAAATATAACGTTAAAGCTACTATTACAAAATGTTCCGAAACGTTATGCATAAGCTAGCTGGAAAATAGGTTAGTCTTATGGAAAATTCCGTAATAATAGACAGTTAGTTTAGTTAATGTCTTATTTTTCTTTTTTGTCAATATGGGTGATCTTCAACTTAACATGATGACTTAAAGTTGAATTTTTAATTGAAAGAAGCAATAGACAAATAGATTTGATTTCCATCAAAATAGAAAACAAGCTCAGACGATAAAAATCAAATAATTGTTTTGATCTCATAGTATATCGTGACTGGCGACATGTTTATCTTTTTATTTTTCACTTTACTCTATACTACACAATATTATTTGGCATCACCCATCCATGGATTTCACGTTTGTTCTGCTTTGTCCGCGTTTATCAAAATTTTGTCTGTAGAGAATAGAATTTTCAGAAAAAAGGTTTAAATTTGAAATCAAAAAGAAAAAAAGATGAATTTTGAAACAAGACACATGCCTTTTCCAACATTAAGGGTGAATTTTAAATCCAAAAGGATAAATCTTTAAAAAAAGTTAAATTTTTGACAAAAAAAATGACTAAACAAATTACTTGCATTTTAAACCTACTAACATGAATTTCAAACATAAATGTAACTTTTAATCAAGTGAGATGAATTTTTGACCAAATAGTTGAATTTTTTACTAAAAAACACAAGTTTTTAACCGGTAATGTAATAGCTGCATTTTTAGTTCAAAAAATTAATTTTTAACAACAAAAAAATTAATTTTTTACTCGTAGAATTAACCAAAAATGACGTTTTTTTATCAAACTATACAACTAGTTTGATAACTTTAATAATTTTCTACCTAAAAAGAAAAATTTTCAAGAAAATAGATTTTTGAGTCTTTGACTCGACAGTATGCATTTTCTACCAAATTGTTAATTTTTCAAATAAGTTATTTAATTTTTAACCAAATATTGAAATGCTTTACCAAAATAATTAAATTTTTAAGAAAAAGTATAAATTTTCAACAAAAAAGTCGGATCTTTTCCCAAAAAATATAAGGTCAAAAAAGAGATAAGTTTTCAAACAAAAAAATATGTTTTTTTTACAAAAGAATTGAATTTTCAACCCAAAAATATTCATTTTTCACAAAAAGTTAGTTTATAAGTATATAGTTTGATTTTCTACCAAATGTTAAATTTTATATCCAAAAAGACGAGTTTTATACAAAGTAGTGGAATTTGCAATCTAAAGATGAATTTTCAACAAAAATTAAGAATCTTTACAACAAAGCTTACTGTTAACAAAGTAATTCTACTTTCAAGCAGGCAGTAGAATTATAAAAAAAATTAATTCTCAACGAAAAGTGTAAATGATGATATTTCAGCCAAAAAAGATTTTAATTTACATTAAAGATCAATTAAGAGCTATCAAAAAATAAGAATTTGGAACAAAATAAGTGAATTATCAACCAAATAGTATAATTTTTAACCAAATAGTTAAAATTGCAACCTAAAATCAAATAGTTATATTTTCATTTTTGAAAAAAACTGTTAAGTTTTCCACTATAAAGATAAATTTTCAACTAAAATCATGAATCTTCAACCAAAAAAAATTAATTTAACTTTAAACCAGGTAGTAATATTTTGAAACAAAATATGAATTCGCAACGAGAAGTATAATTGTTGATATTTTATATAAAAAGGATTTTAATTTAAATCAAAAACAGTTGAGCGGTATCAAAAAACAAGAATTTTCAACAAAATAGTTAAATTTTCAACCAAATCGTAGAATGTTTAACTAAAATAACCACTTTAATAAAAAAATCAAGAATTTTCTGAAAAGAGGAAAAAAAAATATTTTTCAAGATGTAGAACACAGGGGAATAAGAAAGTGAGTTTTGAACTAATTAAGTCCTTATTAGGTTGTACCGTTGCAGGGAAATCTTTTGAAAAAGTCGCAAACTTTCTTCAAATTTAGGATCAAAGAACGTACCAAATATTATCAAGTTCGTAACTTTTCTTCCACCGAAGCCCCCCCCCCCCCCCCACAACGGGTACAACCGTACTTTTTGATGTGACCCCTGCCCCCTCAAATTGGTAACGCAATTTACAGACGACCCCTGACTTGCAGAATCACGAGCACAGCAAAAGTTACCCTAAACAATTTTTCCACGTCGCTATAATTTAAAATTCTTTATCTATCAAAGGGCCGCGATTAATGAATACAATCTTACCAGAAGCGTGTTTCGATTCTGATCCGCCCCTGGGTAGATAAAACTACCACGAGGTGGAAGAGGAGAGACGAAGGAGTCAAGAAAAGTATTTGAGCGAGCAGACGAGCGAAGAAGATAGACGGATAGACGTAGAGAGTATCGAGAGGGAAAGAAGAAGAGCGTGATGGCGAATAAAAGGGGGAAAGAGGGGGCTAAGGAAAAAATGTGGAAGGCATGAGGGAGTGGACCACGGTGAGGTCGCGACCCGTAGCCCGCAGGCCCGGCAGTGAGAGGCCCGACGGCTATTCGCGGTGCCCGCGGATCCGAGTGGAGGGTCCGTGGTCCGCTCGCTGTTCGTGGCAGGGCCCGTTTCTTAAGATCGCCTTCTTCTTGCCAGCGAGCTGCTGCCATTATGGTGCACTTAAAGTGGCAATCGTGCGGAAGGCAGCGCCGCCGTCCCGGTGTTGCGCAACCTCGACGACCCCACCCAACTGCACCGCAGGTTATTTGGACCTGTGGGCACTATGGTCCTTAACACCAAATGCCAAGAGGATCTAAGTCATAAAGCACGGCAAGGTGGGGCAAAATTTACTACTGGAGCTAGTCTTTATGAGAGTTTGCAGTTGGCATATTACTCAAACTCGAATTCAGTTCCCACATTTGAGCTACCGTCAAGCAATTGGGCGAATCGCTACATTATTTAGAAGTGATTTAGAAACTGCATAAATTGTCTCCAGTTCTTACTACTTCTAAATATAAGTCATAAGGTCAAATTCTGTTGCACATGGGTTTTTCGGGTCGCTGATACGAATCCAATGTCGAACATTCCGAAAGCAAAAAGGCGGATTCAATATGGCATACGAGTATGTTAAATAAATTTTTGGATTTTCTTAAAAATTGGTTTAAGAGGGCTTTCTAGGTCGATGATTACGAATACGATGTCACTAATTCCAAAAACAAAATGACGGATCAAATATGGTGGACGGGTACACTAAATAAATTTTGGATTTTCTTAAAAATTGGTATAAGGGAGGTTTCAAGGTAGTGGATTACGAATCCGACTTCTAAAACTAAGAAAAACAAACTGCTGATCCAATATGGTGGACAAGTATGCTAAATAAACTTTTGTTTCTTTTCAAAATTGTTATATAGGGGGGTTTTTTATCCAGTATGGGGGACCTTTATAAAGATCCTAAAAAGTAACTGGCCAAGTATTAGAAAATTACAAATACAATTTATATAGTAGGGTACATCCTATAAAAATATCAGAAATAAGCTCAATGTTGATAAAATTTCACACTCGTTTATCATCAACATTGAGTATTTCTTGCATATGTTCCTTCCAAATAGTATCCTGTTGTTATTTTGATACTGCAGTAAGCAATGCTTTGATATTTTTTTTCATGATGTTTGACATATTGTAAACGATGTCCAGCTTTCCAGAACATTTTTTTCTATCATGTCTAAGCATATTTTTATGGGCTTCGAGGTAATTCGGATATTACGACCTCGAATGTTTCGCTCCTGGTTATTGAAAAATGTAATTATTTAAGATATAAGATTGGCAGGTGCAGCTTCTAAAAATGTACCGATAATATTTTTTGATGCAAATGTTTTGATTACAACAATAAGGGAAAAGTAAACAATCCCTAATGGATATATAATATTTCACAAAAGCGCTTGTCAATATACAAGGTCTTGAAGTTTTCAATTTTTCAGGTTATAGATTTATTTGCAGTAATAGGAAAAAACCTAATGATTATCTTAAACTAAATATCTCAGTAGAACTCACTGAAACTTTTTTATATTCATAAAATTATATTACATCTCGCTTTTTTTCGAGACGATTGCAATCGAGTTTTCATGATCTTGTAAATTGCAATCAATAACTTATTGAAAACTTAGAAAAATTGTTTTCATGGTCATGACCAAATACAAAACTGAAAAAGTGTATTGTAGTTAAATAATTCAAAAGCAAACAATAAAGACAACTGGATTTTTTTATAAAATAATAATACTAACGCTATTAACACTTACTGAAATACCGTTATATTGATCACAGAAAAAAAGACAATAAGGAATGAAACAAAAATGAGCTACAAAGTTCTATAACCCATACTTTAAATTTACATTTTTTAGTTATTATCCACTATTAAAAAATCACTATCCGTAAATATTTTTAACATGATTTATAAATTTAAGTCGATTTTTTAAATTTATTCCAGTTGTATAATTTGTTGTTGTATAATTTACAGTTATAACTTTAACGTGAATACAGGTGCTTAGGGGGTTAGGTTTCTGAATTATTCTCTGATTTAAACTTTACACTTAAAAACTAGTGACATTTATATTTATCTAGGAAAACATGTAATGTTTTCACTGTTTATCATTGAAAATTACTGCCAAAATTATTGTTAATTTGCGGAAAGTGCAAATATATGACTTTTCTAATGAATGATCAATGTACAGCACATGAAATTTGATAGATATTGTCTCTTAATGGAGATTTCGTATACTGAGGTTTTAAATTTAATATACAAAATGTATATTAAATATTTCTTTTAATTGCAGAGATTTCTAAAGAGTAGATTTTAAAGAACAGTGAAATCTTGACAAGTAGTGACGACCGTTACAGTAAGCCACTACATCTGCATCAAGTGTGGTGAGCCATATTTACAAACCAAAAAACTAAGGATATCCTTGAACGTTTTCTCTACGAGATATTTTAAGGTATTACTTTATTACTTAGAACAAACTTCTATAACTCGGAAATGCATGTTTTTCATCTAACTTTTAACGCCTACAGAAGCGTAGAAAATTTTAACATTTTCGAAAATAAATTTTTTTATTAAATTTATATGGCTACGAAACAGAATCCAGGCTGTTATTGCAGAGTATCTGCTTCGTTTACACTGTCTCAATATCACTGAAGAATAGCATTCCATTCTCAAAAAAATTGGTATTTGAGCCAATAGATAAAATGATACTTTACGACATAAGAAAAGTGTTGTTGAATGCATCCTGTCGAGAGCATACACGTGAGTCTTCATCTCACGTCTTTTCTTCCTTTTAACACTCAGCAGATATCAGCATCATGAAGACAGGCTGAAGGCTAAATCGAGTCGGAATGAAGTCGAAGCATTTTTACTCGAATGCCAGGGAATCCCCGACTCTACGCACTAGGGGAATCTTGGCCTCTCTCTTCTTTAGAACGGGTCCTTCTTTTTCCTCAGACTCTCGGTACTGTAAGGTAAATTATCTTTGAAACTTAGTTTTCGTTTTTCTTCCTTATTTGAATGCGAGAAAAGAGATTTACTTAGACAGTAAATGCAGTAATGTTTCACTTCGATCCATTGTTATATCAAACTAAAATGCATATTAGAATTCTACTCATGTCTTATATTCCCTTCTTCATCCAATCCACCATTCTTGCCAACTGTGTTCCCTGTAGTCGTTCATTTAATTAATTAACTTGTATAGTATATTACAATATGTACCCCTTGCTCCGCTCACTATCAACCCTCATAGCAACCTCAACAATCTGAAGGAATCTGCATCCTCGCACCCAGGAATCATATATCCTTTATTCTTTCTTTTTTCTGATACCCAAGAAATCTAAGGCATCTCCCCCTTACCTCCTTTCTAATTTTCTTCAAGACTTATCTTCTCTGTATACTCTCTTATGCTCTTTATTCCCTTTCATTTTTCCAGATACCCTCATCTCTACTCTTCCTCTATTCCTCTCTTCTACTTTGCTCTCTTGTTTTCTCTCCTCTTTTTCCCATTTAACCCTCTGGTTTTCACCTTAGCATTCTAAGCTCAACATTTTTATCTCTGCATTTATCTCATTATGTCCACCCCCATTGTTCTGACACCTTTAAGCTATATTTTCTCTTAACAAACAATAAGCTCTCTTTCACTCGCTTTGTGTCTCCAGATCCACTTCCATTTTCCATCTACTACTATACATAATGCAAACACTGTAAAAAATCTTAAAGAAATTAAAAATAATAATGGTTTTTGCGTGTAAATGTTCACATAAGCACAAGAATGTTAATTGTTTGTAGAAAAAAGCGAAACTGTGATAAGCAACGTTTTGAAGTTCTAGTTCAACTCATGTTCCGGGAAGAGATTGAAATATACGATCAAATAAAGAGCGTGGACGGTCTCACCATCATTACCTCGTTAAATGCACCTAACTCGTTGGATCATTCCTTCTACGCTCGCGTATATACCAATGCAACGCAGAACACAGTTTCTTGGTCCGACGGGTATTGCAAATGAGAATACTACCCTTCACGTGTTATACTTTTTGCAATGCAATTGTACGTTTCCTGTGAAAGTATGAATTTGTGGAGCTAATGGCATGTATTATAATGTAAGGTTACTTCTTAACGGATCGTCGAGCTTCTAAATATTTTTTTTATTTTTTGTCTAGATACAATCCTGATACACGCTTCAAAAAATATTCCCTAAACACTCTTTCTCTCATCTCATCTTCCCAATCCCCTCTGCAATTTTTCCATCTACATATACTCAGATGCTTACCGTTTTTTTTATTTTGATATCCACTTTCCTCTCACAAATCCTAAATTAACTTTTTATTTTACCCTGTTCTATTATCCCCTCTCATTCATCCTTCTACATTTCTCCTTATTCTACCCTTTTCGGTTTTCCTGATACACATTATACCATATTTTCCTTCCACAAACCCTGACTCACCTTCCTCTTCTCTCCTTTCTCCATCTCCTCTTGCATTTTCCCATCGACATACACTCTCATGCGGCCCCCGCCATTTTTCCTCTTGCTTTTAACGTAACTCTTCCTTCCCCACGATCTTTGAGGTTCTACCCTTCCCTTGCACATACCCTATACCTCTTTCTTTTTCCCTCTCTTCTTTTATCCCATGCTCCTGATATTTATCCTGATACGTTTAACGTCAGTCTTCCTATTCCACGAACCATCAATTATCTTTCTCTTATAATGTCTCTCCATCTTTTTTTCCATTTTCTTCTTTGCGTACTCTCTCATTGTTACCCCTACAATTTTTCCCGATAGCCTTAACGCCACTTTTACGTAGCCTGAATGCCATTCTTCCTCTTCCATGAACCCTTAGCCCCCCTCTCTCTCTATATATATCTCTTTTTCCCTCTTTTCATATCCTCTAATTATTCCCTCTACATACTCTCTTACGCTGACACACCATTTTTAATTTTTCCCCTTTTTCCTCCCAGTTGATATACCTCTCCTATTCTTGTCCATTTACACCTTCCCCTCTCTACCTATTGCCCTTTGAACTTCTCTCACTACTTCTCTCACTACACATTACTCAACTTGATATTAATCATTTCTCTCTCGTATCGCCCACCTCTTCCTTAAGTCCTTTTTCTTTAACACCAACCCTACATGCAAAAATTAGAAAGATTGACACAATTTCACTTAATTCAATCTTTTACATCATGAGTAATTAATATGAAGTGTAATGGAAGAAAAAATTTAGTCGTGACGAATCTGCAATGAAAAGAAAAGACGATTCTCATCAAAATGAGGTGAGGGATTCGGCCCTGTACTTCGACAGCTTCAGCTTCACGATCCTCGTTACACTACACATGCTCGAAATGTCTATAGGCGCCATAACTTCCCGAAGGCTCGTCTGCCTGTCCCGTGCCGCGATATCGCGCTTTTATGGCCACGCTCGCGTATAACGACCTCTTCCGATCGGAACGATTTAATCGACGGCGTGCACACAAATACGACTTTGATTACAAATACACATAAAAGAATACAAGTTACGCACAGGTAATCGAGTTAGTTAGTATCTTGATGTATATTTGCGCAATCATGTGACTGGGTATTGAATTGCACTGCGCTTATAAAGACTAAGGGAACATGATACGAAGGGAAAGTCACTTGAACTTACATGCAGAGCTCTGTGCGAAAAAAATTTAACTGCCTGTTTCTATAATGTATTCACGCTGTATCCAGGCATAGAACAAGTGCTTGATTGGTAATAATAACGAATAAACAAGAATCTATTTGTTTCGTTACACTTCGAAACTACATCTCGCATTGTTCTCATGCAAAAATTGTAAAAGGCATAAAAGGGAACTTTTTTACGGGAAGATTAGTGTTTATTAATTTTTTAATCTTTATTTTAGTACTTTAATGCTCAAATTTAAAAATAATAAAGGATATAAATTTACACTAAAATTTGAAAGGAAAGGTAAATAATTTAAAAATAGCTGATACGGGTCATTACCAACAAGTTGTGAAATGAAATCCCGATCCTTCCACCCATTTCCATGATTTAATATATTTTTTCTAATACTTCGAAGATAAAGTACTTAGACCAGAGTTTTTTTTTTAAAGTTTTAAAATTTTAGATGCTTTTGTTTAGGAACGAGAATTTAAAATATAATTCAGATGGATATCTCCATCCTATATTCTTCAATATAGGGTAAGCAGTCTGAACCCTACAATCTCGTTTTCTGTTAGAACCTAACGCTGCTACACCAGATTGAAGAAGATAGAATGGATTTACGGAAATTGTCACTAGGTGGAACTGGAAACAAGCCACTGTAAAAATATAAATGAAACTAAAAAGTAATAATTGTATTCGCGTGTAAGTTTTCACATAAGCACAAGAATGTTATTTGTTCGTAAGTTCAAAAAAACTTTGCAATAATAAGTGCACAATTAAAGCATGGTGGAACTGGAAACAAACCACTGCAAAAAATCTTAAAGAAATGAAGAATAATAATTGTATTTGCGTGTAAATGTTCACATAAGCACAAGAATGTTAATTGTTCAGAAAAAAGCAAAACTGTGATAAGCAAAGTTTTTAAGTTCTAGTGCAATTCATGTTCCGGGAAGAGATTGAAATATACGATCAAATAAAGAGCGTGGACGGTCTGACCATCATTACCTCGTTAAAGGCACCTCACTCGTTGGATCATTCCTTCTACGCTCGCGTATATTCCAATACAACGCAGAACACAGTTTCTTGGTCCGACGGGTATTGCAAATGTGAACAGTACCCTTCACGTGTTATACTTTTTGTAATTCAATTTTACCTTTCCTGTGAAAGTATGAATTTGTGGAGCTAATGTCATGTATTATAATGTAAGGTTACTTCTTAACGGATCGTAGAGCTTCAAAAGATTTTATATTTTTTTAATAACGACAGCTCCTTATATTATATGATTTTTTTAAGCAATGCTACTTATTTGAGACTTATTAGATTTCTCTTTGATTTTAAGCCGACATGGTTATCGCATGAATTCAAACATTTCTTTTATAATAATTTATTTCTCATATAATTTTACAATGTACATAATGAATAATAATTCAAACAACGTCATAGAAAAATTGCACCATTCCCTAATTGTAATTCATTAACCTTCTGATTTGCAAATGTAAAAATAAACTTTATATAAGAAAAATCTTGCTAAAAATGGTAATAAAACTTAAATTGTTACGTACACTAAACTCATGCTCTATTTAACTCTTTACTAACTATTTCTGTTAGATGTGATACCTTGCTTGTTTAAACATTTTTTTTTTAAATTAGTTAATTTACTAGAGTCAAATCAAGGCTTTTTAAATATGATAATTAATTACCATATTCCAACCTCCAAGGGGAATGTGTTACGTAACAGTGTATGTGTACTATAAATTATAATTTTCGCATGAAATGTGAATGTCTCTTGAAAGAATAATCAACGCTTATATTACCAACAGAAGAGCCGAAGGGTCTAATATATTTGATATTCAAAACACTGCTGCCCCCTCAAAAGTTTTGTTGGGGCGCCAACGTTTGATTACATTTCCTATGATTGGATACAAAAAGAAACATTAAACTGCTTAAAACTGTGAAAACATGGCTAGGGTCCAATTTGGACTCTTCGGCCGTTCTAGGTATGCGATTTTTCCGACACTTCTAGTGCTAAGAGAAAATGAAAGTGCATGAAATAACCGTCCGTGTCCCGGAGTTATGCCGGGAATATATATAAAGGATGGAAGGCCTGGGTTCTGTGCATGTCTATCAATGTTTTCTTGAGCCTGAGTATCAAGAGTTATAACGCACAATATCCCTGGATTTAGAATATAAAAGTTTTAATAAAATCACCTGCAAGTCAGTGCTATCAGACCAGTCAGAGTCAAGTCCAATCTCTAGGGGGTTCTAGCCCCTTACTAAGATCTAAGGTGTCCAGCTTAAACACGGATGAACCGAGGAACTGTTGCAAGTTTCTAATCCAAGATTTTAACCATAGTTAATTCAAGGTCTCTATAATCCAGGATCCAGAGGACCTGTCCAAGATAATTTTAAAGGTTTCGAGGCAATCAAATTAACTACTAATCGATATTGTGCAATTATTTTTTTCTTCTATCATTTTGCTACCCTATTCTCTTATGTACCAACCCTTGGTTTGAGGGTTTTGCCTTCGAAAAGATCTATGGGCCATTTTGCGTGGCTGCATATTTAGTTATACAGTTGTATTCAGCAGAAAACCTCAGTGTACTTCTGCACTCCACAACTCTGTGACGTGCTTGTGCACTCCTAACGTCTGTGATCCTCTTTGCCGCACTTCAAGCAACTTGTATGTATCTGTACTCTTGCTAGTGGTAGCACCTGATGGCCTGCACTTCCTTGTTGACTCTGGAGGACACCCACTCGATCTTAACGCGTATTGTCATTACGTGTGATCTTAACAAGTAGCTTCTAGGACATTTCCTCACTCATCTTTAAGTAAGCATTAAAGCTGCACCTGCAGGCTTTCTCTTCCAAGCACTTCAGTACGTTTCCCTCTTTCCTGACAACTTTCATGATAGCAGAGGCAGAGGCCGATTGGCCAAAAATTTCAATTTTCGCTTTGTATGATATTTGTTCATGGAAGGATACCCAACCGTTGGTCAAAGGAGGCTGGTTAAAGAACTAGTCCTTTCTCTTTGGGCACTGAAAAAGTATGTCAACGCTCAATCTATTCCACTATTCTTGTGGAATTTGTCGTGCCTACAGACAGTTTAGAGGGGCACTTTCGTAAAAAAAAAGCTTCCTTAGTCTGTGGATCACAAAACATGATTGAATGCAAACCGACGATGTCAAATTGTTTATGAAACTAATAACTTCTCATTAGGATTAGAATTAAAAAATCTGCCCACTGCGTCGGCACATTCCCATGGCACGCACATCTGTCGAATCCTCGCGCTTCGCGTTCCATAACACGGCTCCACAATAAAATCGAAACCATTACCCCTGGAGTCTGACTATGTCTATCACATGTTTTCGGGGTCGCTGAATCTAAATTCGGAGTCCATTTACCCCCGCACGTCAGGACTTTCCAAAACCTTAAAAATAGGCCCAAAACCCCAATAAATCCTACATCTATTGACCACTTAATCCCAATAACCCCATAACCCCTTAATCCCTTGAACATAATACCCCTTAATCCCATAACCTCAAAATGCCATAACCCCAAAACCCCAGTACCCGGAAAGAAAGAAACTTATGTCTATTGAAGACCTGAAGCACAGCATGTTCGAGCCATGCTTGCTTCTTGAGACTTAAATCCACATTTTTCAATAACCCCATAACTCCGAAACCCCATGACCCGGTGAGAACGAGACTTTCATTGGGAGGACCTACGTTTTGCCGAATCCAGGAACAACGACGAGGACGTAGTATGCTTCTGTTCCCTTTGGGGTGCTTTATTAACGTGTTTTCCCCTTGCCTGATATTTTTCGGGGTGCTTTATTAAAGTGAGGTCCACTTGCCTCTCACTCTTCGGGATGCTTTTTGAAAGTGTGTTCTCCTTACCTCACACGAATAGTAAAAATAAAATAACAAGAAGATAAATTGACTATACGTAAAAGAACAATTAAGTTATAAAAAATGAAACTCAATGAAGATACTACCTTTATTCATCTTCTTTAGTCCTTTTATGGTAACTCACTTGTTTACTTTCAAAAGATCTACGGAGTGAATGCCGTTTATGATTTTTGTCTGTACCTCTTTTTAAATTCCAGCCATAGTCTTCCATCATAGTCTCACCCCATGTTCCCTGATAACGTTTCTCCATATCTTTCATGTCTTGATGACGCCTTTCTCTCTGTTCTTCGCTGTAATCGCCGAGTTTTCCTGGGAAGTAATCAATATGCGAGTCTAAGAATTGTAACTTTATACTCATATTTCAGCCCAAACTGTGATAGTTTTTTACCATAGTACTTACTAATTCTTTATATTTTGGGCTCTTCTTATTTCCCAAAAAATTTTGAGCTACCTTGCGAAAACTGATCCATGTAGCTTTCTCTTTCTCTGTGATGTAGGCTGTGAAATTTGCATAATTGAAGAAGACTCGGACCTGTGGACCATCAAAAACTCCTGCTTCTAACTTAAATTCACTTAGTTTCGACATTTTACTCGCTATGTATATTTCAAACACTGACCTTATTTATCCAAAGCCTTCACGAACTGTTTCATTAAGCCAAGTTTTAGATGAAGTGGAGTTATTAATATCTTAGTTTCATCTAGAAGTGGTGTTCTAATAACGCTTGTAGACCCAGGCTTTAATGATACTCGTTTAGGCCATTCCTTCTTAGAATAGTGATTTTTACGATCCCTACTATCAAAAAGACAAAGAAAACAGGGAAATTTAATGTTCACACTCTGCATTCCCAGAATAATACCTATGATTTTAAAATCCCCACATATTCGCCACTGGCGTTCAGAATAGTTTATTTTCTCAAAAACGATCTTTATATTGTCATGCGTTTCCTTAAGAACTGTAGAGTGTGCAATTGGGATAGGGGCTAAAGCATTAGTATTATGCAGAAGCCCGGCTATATCGTTGCAATACACTAAATGAATGGATTTTTCATGAGTAAAGAAAGGTGTGAATTCTTTGTCCCTATTTCTGTACATGGTTAGTCTTGCAGATTTTTCGAGGAGATTTTTTTGTTTCAACCTAGAGGCTAGAAGTTCATGAGCCTCTTTTGATAATCCCAACTCTTTTCCTAATTCACTTAATTCTTCTTGAGTGAAAAGTTGTGGCATCGAATTTTTTGATCCTCGTCCCTCTTCGCTCGCACTCGTTCTGTCAGATTTTATCTTAATATCACTCTCGGTATGTATCCATTTCCACTATATATACATCTTCCATTCTTTTGGCACCTCTCTCAACATTGTTGTCTGCTAATATTTTTTTGGGACGATTTATATAATTATAATAATAATATATTATATTATTATATATTATATATTATATTATATTATATTATAGTAATTTTTCACAAAAAAAAACAATGGTGACCTTAATTTCGACCTAAGATCTTACCGTTAAGGTCACGGTGGTAAAGTCATAGTTTTGAGCCAAAGAATTTAATTTTGACATCAGCAATAGAAAGATCGTTAGTTTTCTTTTTAAAAATTACTAAAGACCAGTCATCTACTTTTTTTCTGTCTGCAAATTCTGCACGATTTTCCTGCAAGTTCAATTTGACCTTCATACGAACTTCTATAGGTGACCTTGACCTTAGACCTTAATGCATATCTGAACGTAAAATTTCCCGCTCTTTCAATTGCCGTTGTCAAAAATAGGGGTTCCCGTTTAAAAAAACAAAATTGACCTTTAAATAACCTTGACTGCAAGGTCCAAGGTCAAATCCAAGGTCACCATTAAATTCCCCGGGAAAAATTACTAAAGAGTTCATGGTAATTTTAATTTTCTATTTTAAATTTTCTAAAATATTCTGGGGTTTCCATACTTTTTCCTCACCCTGTATATTGCAAAATAAAGTGTAAATTTTTGTCTTTATTATTACACCAAACTCTCGCTTACAGTCCCCCCGTTTTCGGCCTTTTCACAACTGCTAGCCCCCGCAGTTTCTTAGGGGATCAGGGTGAAAGTTCTTACGACAGTCGTTTCGGAAGGGCCGCAGTGCGCGAGTACTTAGTCAAGTATATTGCGCAATAGCACGCATTCAAATTGAAAACGTTAACGTGTCAACATGACAAAGAAAACTTTCTGTTTATACGTTTTTTATTTCATTTTTTCCTATGCTCTTGTTGAAAAACAGCTTCAAATTGAAGAGGTTAATATTTTCAGTGATAAATATTTAAATTAATAAAATATAAAATGCAGAAAAGACATATGAGTCTATTTTTAGACCAGTTGATTATCATTCTACCTCAAGAAATTCAGCTAATATTACGTTTACAGACTCTATAGCATGAAATATCGTAAAATGTTATATCGCAATTTTATCTTAAGTACACAAACTTGAAAAATAATTATAGCCCGAATCGAGTTTAACGTAATACCTATTTGTCAAAGGTAAGATGTTTATTAAGTCTTTATTTGCAAGTAATAAGAGGAGTCACATGGATTACAACAAAAATGTTTTAACATTGTCGTTTTTTTTCATATTTTCCTTCACACTGTATAATTAAAATATAATTCAGACGATAATACTTAAATTAAAAAATTATTTAATGAAAAATAGTAGTTCATTGGTACGGCTTATAATGTATTGTAGAAATAAAAATTATGAAAATAATAAAAAATGCGGATACATGATATATATTGAAATTTCTCGTTATGATTCTTTAAAAAAAGATCGACCATGATTGGACTGACTTTGGGGGTCAGTATTACGACATACCTGGGCCAGAATTAGTTTCACCTTTCATACATTATTATTTTACAATGACGTAACCAAAAAGCATTTATGCTTCTAGATTTCACAAAAATGTTTTTTTCTTTAATGCTTGCACGAGATGGAATTTTGGTACCCTGGCGCGAAACAGTAAAAGTGATCAATTCCACGATCGATAATAAGTACATGTGATAAAACTTACTTTTCCATTCTAGTAAGTTTACCTGCTCTGCGTAATACAATTATTACCATTGCTACGTACTTTTTGATGTTAGTATAACTACTTCGATTGGAGTCGAACTAAGCATCGAGCATGTTGAACGTTTGCGACACAATCAAAACAAATAAAAAATTTCCTATATAAATTTGAATGAGGATAAATATTTAGATTATCGCAGGGTTACCGCGCTCACTTCGCTCACGCGGCAAATTCATGCTCATTTGGGATCTCGCAGATCCCCACTCGATTAACAAACTATTTCTTAATTTAAAATATTAAAAAGTACTACGCATTTATATACACTCATGTTAAATTTATTAAAGTATCTCGGCAGTACGAATGTTTTTTAGCCCGAAATCCTTATGGAATCGACTATTTAGAGAATCCTTATCCAATATTGGTTCAATCAGGTGATCATTTATGCATATTTTGATTCTTCCATATTTATTATTAAGTTCTGCTCTAGGAGCCATGAATGAACACAAATATCCCACTTTCAGTATACTAAGAATGTAATCCTTATCTGTTCCTGCATGGAAATCGCCTATTCGCAACGGAAAAGTTATACCTGGGCCAAAGAAACTTTTGTAATGATGAACATTAGGTCGAAAGGGAGCAGGATGAATTATACTTGATTTATGTGTCCAAACTGATACCGCAAAAAGAAATAATCAGTAAAAAAATTAATTAGATAATGCAGTTTTAAGTTAATTTATTAAACTATAGTTTTTATCTTCGAACTAAGAAATTTAATTAATCCATTAGGATTAGCAAAAGAAAGTTACAATGAGTACGAGAAGCTAACAGCAAGCTCCCTCGTGTAGGAGAGGCGGCTATAGCACCAGGCTTTGAAAGAAGAGTCTTATAAATTATAATTTATATGTGATTTACAAGTTTTGTATTATTAAGCTTGGTGTAACTTATTATAAGATCAGTTATGTCATTATTAAAAACCGTTTTGTTAATACGACACTATCTGACTTTTAATTAATTCGTGAGTTTTTCATTTTGGCCGCATTATGCTCCAAGGCCTGGGGCACGTTGACCGTCATATTACTGCTGGTTTATTTCAACAATATGATCATTTTAAAATTAAAAGCATACATTACAACGCTTCTTAAAAGTACAATTTGACAAAAAAAATTATTCGAGACCCGATCAATGCTAAATACATGTTTTCTTACCAATAAAATTATTCGTATTCATATTTCATTTATTTATTAAGTCCCTAGGGCTTAATAGCTCTCTGAAGAACAGATAATGCAATAGTTATTAGGTTACACAGTCACTAGCCGAACAAAAGTAATAGGAATAATATGGTAGATTCTTAACGCTAATTGACAGATGAACACAAGTTTCAGCCCCGCTGAAACTCAACCTGTAAAGCCTATTGTGCCATACCTTAACTATTCGCTTTCAGTAGTTGCCTCTAGACCTCTCGATAAAGTCAAGTATGTCAACCACTGATAGCTTAATGAATTTCTCAGGCCTCAAGAAGTGGTCCCCCATAATTTATTGTCTGTCTAATGCCGAACCCTGGGATAAAACATGCAGGGATGTTTCATGATGCCTGTCGCATTTTCTGCACTCTGGTGTGGGGTTGTACTGCATTTTGTACATGTGATATATCAGGTGTTTTGTGGTCTGTGAACATCTAAAGAACTTTCCTAATGTCTTGTTTTGGTAAACTCAGGATTTTTCTGACTCTGCCCATCCTGTATGTAAAGTTCTGGATAGTTTTCGTATATCGTCAGCCCTGGATTGTTCCCAATATACCCGGTGGTTGGCAAGATGCTAATCCCAGTACCGGTTCTGGTCCCATGTATTCAATTCATGCGCCACACTTCGCAAATTGGTCTCCTTTTCGTTCATTTAAAAATGTCTCAGCACAGTAAAGAATAGGTAATACCTCTGTCTGGAAAACGGTAACATACCATCGAAACGGGATCCCTATTCTTCTCCTTACCGCGCTTTCATAAATTCCTACTCCAACACTCACTGCTTTTTAACCGGCTGTGTATCATATCTCCTCTTGAAGGAGCGGATTAGCATTTGCTTTCCATATATCCATGTTTGGGATGTAGACGCTCGAAAGCTTGGTAGGTTTAAACATTCTACTATTTTATCTTGCTTTATTTCTAGGATTGGCAGTGTATTGTGACAATTGGTAGCCCAAGTCCATCTATTTGCTCTTGACAGGTATCCCATTGCGTGAGCCGCCCTGGCACTTATCGCAACATGTAGCGGTTCTTTACAGCGCATGAAACTTATCGCCATTGTGGGTATAGTCCTGATTACTCTTGTCACACCTCTAAATACTAGCGTTTATTAGCATTGCAGCTTGTCATGCATCATTTTAAGTTAAGCAAAGGCCCCGAAAAAATGCAAGAACATCATTTTAAATGTTCGGAATAACTCAGGAGGTACATCCTTACCTGTTGGCAAGGAAACTTGCCAGCGCGAGGATACATACAGAGGTTACATGAACGTTAGGTCAATATGCAACCGGAATATGCTCAAAAAACGCCTCAGTATGTAAGATATCAGGTATATTTTTTACGCAAAGGGGAATATGATTCTCTTTATCAAGGACAAGAGTCTTCCAGCGATCATACCACCTGTTTCAGCAAGACCACCTTTGCTAAGAACTTTTCAGCGCTAGGGTCAGATAAAATTAACAAGTTTTGGTGGAAGAAGTTCACTTCTACACACCAACATCTAGCTCGCATATTTAATTAGTTAGTGGAAGCTTCTAATGTGTCCCCTAAGGGTTTACATTTTTCTTTCACCTTCTTCCTATTCCTTAACACAC